>OVAY01000220.1:11341-77093 GCA_900406395.1 Kernera saxatilis | reverse complement strand
TGGAGGTTTATTTGAGAAAAATAAATTAGTTGAATGTTTAAAATGAAAACCGAAAAAGTTAGAGGTTTAAGTTGGAAAAAATTAAAAAGTTGGAGGTTTTTTATGATAATTTCTCTTAAATTTTTGACGAAAATGATATTTTTCTTTTGTCTCACATTTGTTTTTGGTATTGATGTGGACTTGATTTAAGCATTGGGGTAATACTATTTATACCAATAATTCGTAATCTATACATGTCATTCATTTTGTATGATAACCAATTTTTGCAAATATATTGCTCGATGATTGTTTTTATGTAAAATAACATATGTATATGCTATATTCCATTTGTAAAGATATCGATAGCATGTTATTTCTTTTTCTTTCTTTTTTTGGTAAAAGCTTGCTTGAATTTTTTGTTTTTTTTCTAGTATTGACATGCTATGTTCATATATGTGGTTTTTTACTTTTTAGTGTATTCTCAAAATATTGAGAAATGTGGATATCAAACCCTCTAAGACATCGATTACGATGATGCTTCTTTGAAAACAATCTTGATAGTACCCATGTTTTATGTTTCATCCGACTTCTTGATTGTGGAAATGGTTGAGAGGACACCACAATTAGTTTCATTTTGGAAAGGTCATTTCTTTGCTTCAGTGGAAAGCCCAAATAGAAATGTCCAACAACAATCATGCGTACATATTTATTTGTTTCCTACAAGTAACTTTGAATACCTTAAAGAAACTGTTGCCATCAGAGTATTGTAATATATAGATTCTGTAAGTTTGAAGTTTTAATTGAAAATCTTTGTACTTTTTTTACAGTGGAAGCCACGTGTTTGTGGAAGAGAAAGAGTGCACAAGTGATTCTGAGCCCTTTTCAACCCAAAGACACGACAAAAGCTGTGGGTGGGAGACTGAGTCAAGCCGCAACGCGTGGAGAGAGATGATACTGATGAAAGCAAACAGAACGTTGATACTTTCTTCATTGACTAATTTGCCCTTAACCGTACTCCTCGAGGCCAAAAAGGTAGGCATTAAGATAATCATCATCATCGATCCTCACCAAAAGAACTCAGAAAGCATCTCAATTTTTTTTCATTTTCGAGCTCTGAGAAACAGACACGACATAATCACCGAAAAAGCTCTGTTCTTCTTCTTTCATTCTTTGATTATTTTTTATAAAGTTTCCCCTTTTCTGGTTTCTATTCTTTATTTCCTTTACTTTTTATATTCTCGGTAGAAACCATCGAGCTGTGTTTATTTATTATCTCTTGTCGAATCCATTTCGGAGTTTTCTACCTTTTAACTCCGGCGACCGGAGATTGAGTTCTTGTTCGGTGTTTAGAGGAAGTCGAAGAAGAAGATGTGGTGGATGATGGGAGAAAACGGTGGTCACTATTGTTCTAAAAAGTCCGATGATTTATGCGGCAATCAGGTTCTCTTCTTCTCTTCTTTCTTCTCCTTTTAATCCTTCCGTAAAATTGAATCTTTGATTTGTTCTTCTTGAAACAAGATCTTTAGTCAATGGTCCTTGATTTGTAAAAGAAACCCATTTAGCTTCTACTCTCGATCTAAACTATAGATCTTACGGGTCTGACCATTCTTTAGTAATATATTTTAATAAGAACAAAAGTGGAACTAATCTTAAAATCTGTGGTGGAAAGTTTTGGTTTTGGTTTGTCTTAATCACCGATGATTGTTCATATTCAAGACATGAGTGGATTTAGCTATTGACATTTTTCTTATTGTCGAAAATAGGAATCGGATCGAGGCTTTGGCATCTCTAGACTCTGTTGCATCTTGCGTGGTGTGGACTTGAAATCAATCCTATTTCTCTTAGTAATCGTCCCAATGTGTGTTCTTGGTGTATACATTCACGGTCTCAAGATTTCATACTTCTTGAGACCTTTATGGGAATCACCTCCAAAACCATTCCACGACATCCCGCATTATCACCACGAGAACGCTTCCATGGAATCTCTCTGTAAACTCCACGGCTGGGGAATCCGTGAATACCCTCGTCGTGTCTACGACGCCGTTCTCTTCAGTACCGAAGTGGAGCTCCTCACGATACGGTGGAAAGAACTGTACCCTTATGTTACTCAGTTTGTTCTCCTCGAGTCTAACTCGACTTTCACCGGATTACCAAAACCGCTTGTTTTCTCCGGCCACAGGGATGAGTTTAAGTTCGTTGAGCCAAGGTTGACTTACGGGTCGATAGGAGGAAGGTTTAAGAAAGGAGAGAAGAACCCTTTTTACGAAGAGGCGTATCAGAGAATCGCTTTGGATCAGCTTTTAAGAATCGCTGGTATTACCGATGATGACTTGTTGATTATGTCTGATGTCGATGAGATCCCGAGCAGACACACGATAAACCTTCTCCGTTGGTGCGATGACATACCTCAAATCCTCCACCTAAGACTGAAAAACTACTTGTACTCGTTTGAGTTCCCCGTTGATGATAAGAGCTGGAGAGCATCAGTACATAGATACCAGACTGGTAAAACGAAGTACGCGCATTACAGGCAATCGGATGTGATCTTGGCGGATTCAGGGTGGCATTGTAGCTTCTGTTTCAGACGGATCAGCGAGTTTGTGTTCAAAATGAAAGCTTATAGCCATTACGACAGAGTGAGATTCGCGCATTACTTGAACCCGAAAAGAGTTCAGAGAGTTATATGCAGCGGAGCGGATCTGTTCGACATGATTCCGGAGGAGTACACGTTTAAAGACATAATCAGAAAAATGGGTCCGATCCCGCATTCTTACTCGGCGGTTCATCTTCCGGCGTACCTCCTGGAGAACGCAGAGAAGTACAAGTTTCTTCTTCCGGGGAACTGCTTGAGAGACGAGGAATGAATGATTCTTGTAAACTATATTGATAATGACACTACTACTAACTCAGGATCATTAATTCTTTGGTGAGTTGTTTTTGGAAGAGTTCATTGGCGATTTTATCGGTCACTTTCGTGTACATAAACAATTGATTTTATACTTTTATTTCTTTGCGGATTTGTCTTAATACATGCAAGTTTTGTCATTCGGCACAAATTGAAGATGGTGAGTGTGGTATATAGTCCACGTTATAGCATATGCTTGCACGACAGGCAAGCCAATGAACAATACGCCACGGCCATTTATTTCTATTTGATGAAAACTATACAAAAATGAACACTAACCAGTTGAACAAAAAAAAAANGAAAAAAAAAAAAAAAAAAAGAACACTAACCACACCGGCCAGTGCCACATGGCCACGTTATTGGAAAGATTAAGCGGATAAATAAATTAAATTAAGGAAGTATTGATTGATCCATTATTTGATGAAAAAAATACACATTAAGTAATATTCATCTCTTAATAACACTATATGAAACATGAGACCTCTTATAACTGCAACAAATGCGAAACCATAACCGAGAACCAATTTGATATAAAAACAAAATCAAATTAAAATCATAACCCTTAATAAATAGAACTATACTAGATTTAATTCATTTTTCTTAGTATGCTTCCATCAATATTCAGTCAATTAGGAATTCAAATTTCCCAAGTGAATGGGACTTATCAATTAAAAGACCAACGGAATCAGAACAAATATGTCTACTCAACTTTCGGTATGGTGGTGGTAGAAAATAGAATAAGATTCAGATTATATCATGATATTACGAGTAATTGCCACCGGGAATCATACCAAACATTATTTTTAAATGAACACTACAAGATGTGTATATATATAGAATTAAACACCAAAAAGATTTTAATCACTTATCCATATCAAAGAAAACTAACACAAAGTGTATACATATATATATAAAGAAAGATGCTTGATAAGCTTCTCGGAGGGTACGGGCACGGGTACGGCCACAAGGATCACAGAAGCAGCGGCTACGGCTTCGAGGAGCACAAGGAGTTCGTGTCTCATGAGGAGTCAGAAATAGGCTACTTTGACCGTCAAGCCCGCTACGACCACCACATGAGGCTTCCCGGCAACCACGGCCGTGCACCCATGACTCACATGCCTGTCTGTGATGAAGAAGACTCGGACTCAGACGTGGAGGAGTTCTTTGAGAGCAGCAGGAGCCACCACAGCAACAACCACCACCAACAGCCACCTCCTATGAACTTCATGCCCCCACCTCCGGTGGCTCAGCCACACCACAACGTAAGCTATCTTTTTTGGTGTCGCGACCTTACTAATCATGTTGTATTATATATATTCTTCCAAGGTGTCTTAAACCATTTGTGTTTTTTAAGTAATAATACGTAATCCGGGTTTGAACCGTAGTGACACAGTGACACGTTATTACAAACCACTATATTACATGTCCTGAAAATTTTCTTAAATAAAATTATGGATTATGATTTATATGTTTTGGGATATGTTCTGATATGATAAGTTATATGCAAATGCACCAGTTGTCCATCCTATTAAACATTTTTATAATTTTTGTATGGTTCTCACCATTGATAATTTGCTTAATGATCATTTTTCAGGGAAAAATGGGTAATGGATGGCAGGGGCGGCATGAAGATGCATACCATGGGGGGCACGGGATGCAGCACCATGGCGCGCATGGGATGCAGCACAACGGTGAGCACGGGATGAAGCAGCACGACGTGCATGGGATGAAGCACCAAGACAGGCTTATGGCTCCTCAGGTTCCACCACAGCATGTCTACATGAACCCCAGCCATGGCAGTGGCAGTGGCCATGCGGTAGTGGTTAAGGCTTCAGAGAACTGGCGGGTCAGCAACAGCACCCGAGGCCACCACAAGGTCGGGTGGGGGAGTAAGGGACTCTAACTGCACCCAAATACTCGGCTGGTTCAAATAAGAAAGTAATGATTATGTATCCCAAATAATAATTTTATAAGATGTACTTGTGTGATGAACATGTTTCAACATCGTACCAAAACCAAGCACGGGACTTTTAACAAAAAAAGTCTTCTTGTTTGATGAACTTATATATGAGTACTAAGGAGTGTTGTTGCTGCTGCTTATGTTAAATAAAAGTGATGTAAGTTAATATCAGTTGATTGTCTCGCGTGGAATGATTGATTGCACAAAGTAGTTTATAAGAAATATTTTGGTGTAACAAAAACATACATTGCAAGTTATGTATTTATACAGGTTTTAAGACAATTTTTGTGGCCATACCAAAAAAACTATTGCTAAGTGTTAAGATGTTTCTAACCAAGAAATCTTGCACATCTAAGTGTTGAAATGTGTTTGATATTCCGCGGCCACCTCTTTACCACAATTAAACCCCAAATCTTTTTTTCTTTTCCATTCACGACTTATAGTACCCTATAATCCCACTAGAAGATAATGTTGAATATAACAATCATGATAGAATTATGAAAAATAATAAAATACACCAACCATGCTAAATAGTTGGTTCCGTGTAAAATATCTCAACTAATGAAGAATATTGAAGCATTGACTATTTGAAGTCTTCGTAAATCGGATGCACCAAAGACCGACCCATTAGAGAGACTCTTCAAACTTTGCAAGCATTAGATGCAATTTCCATCATCACGATTGAAGAGACCATTCCACAAAGGAGATTGGCCTTAGATTGAAACATAGCCACATGCATTTTCTTATGTTCTATACTAAAGTTGCGGTCAAGACACGCCATTTTGATCAATTATTAAAGGCATCTAATGCCTCGAACAACCAACAGTTACTTNGTGTGGTTTTTTTTTTTTTTTTTTTTTTTTTTTTTTTTTTTTTTTTTTTTTTTTGGGGGGGGGGGGGGGGGGGGGGGGGCGTGCATATATACCTTATCAACTATCCTCTAAATCCATTGGCACACCTCTTCAAATTTTCCATGTTAAGTTGGTTTTATTCCTTTGTTGAAGCTAATCGCGTGTACCAATCCTTTGCATTTGTTAAATATTAAACCATAAAGTTATGCAACAATAGACATGTGCGTCTATATGTTTAATGGTCCAACAATATTGGCCAAATTAACCTGGAATAATCTAATATATTTATTCCAAAAGAGACTTAAAGGAAAAAAGGTATCGGATTCAGCCTAATCCTAAAACATTTCTTATATAATATGGTACATGGTGATGGTTTCAAATGTGTATCTCGAGCAACAAGAAGAGAGCAAACAAAGACTTTAATAGAAAAAAATGGTATTGAAGACCTTCCTTAAGCATAAAACTCATCATCAACATCACCATCACCATTCGTCACCATTACCATCACAAGAACTCGATGGCTGAGAAACCGAATCAGGTTATGGAGTACGAAGACTTGAATGACGAGATGAAGGTTTCATCACATCATATGAGGAATGTGAAGAGTGAGAGGATAGCAAAAGATGAGGATGTTGACAAAAAAGCAGAGAATGTCATCAATCTAAAGCACATGAAATTCAGCAAGTGGATATGACCACAACCATCCAGTTTCCTCCTGGAAACTCACTCATTGTTCTCTTTGGATAAGCGTAGAGACTCTCTAGTATATGTAAATTGTAATATGTGATTGTGTCCTAATTATCTTGTATAACTAGTTATCTACTTTTGTTTGGTTGTGTAACAAAACATCATGTAAATCTAATCTAATTATCAGATATTGGAAGTGTGTGATCGAGATTCTCCAAATCCTCATGATCCGAGTCTTCCTCTATGTTTCTTGCCTCATCGGTCTCAGAGCCCACCACGTGAAGAACAGATCTTACCATGTTCTTCAACAGAGACACTGAAACAACTGTGTAACTACTACTCATACGCTGTCGGATAATACGAAACACCCATTCTTTTTCCCTTTTACCTCTTTTTCCAAAATCGTGGTCTCCAGAAACTGGCTTCCAGAAGATGACTGAGAGAATCTAGTAGCTTCAAAGAGAGGAAGAGAGGGGGAGGTTTCTTAATGTTGTTTAATCCTCTGTCTTTTTAACTATCGGTCTAAACGCATGGCATCACCCGTATGGGTCTTAATAGAGACCAACCCATGATTGTGACTGTATCAAGAAATTCAACTCGACACGCTACTCCATCTTAAAACACTGCTCCTTTCCTCAGTTCAGAATTTACTGGTAGATTGATCAAAGCCCACAATCTTAAACATTGTACACTGATCATGCCACTAGATGCAGAAGTGCTTTAATGGATCAAGATTGTGATATTCACCTTTTTGTTTATTCGATGGAAGATTTTGTTGTGAGTTAAGAAGAGATCGGTATCTACTACATTAACATATACAGACTCTATATGTAAATGCAAAACACTTTTGTAAACTGAATCTGTCAGCGTCTCGGTCTGGCTACTTAACAACTCTCCTATTAAATGGTGGTTGCTGTTGAATTAGAGGAGCCTTCAACTTGTAAGGAATTGAAATAATCCTTCTCCGCATTAGCCATTCTACTCTGGAACATGGTCCATTCCTTTTTGCATCTGTCCCTCACCTGCAAAACCACACAAAAACACATTGAAGCCGCTTGTTGCACAAGTTATGCGTCTTGCTCACAACACACACTTCTCAGCAAGAAAGAGAGAGAGAGAGAGAGAGAGAGAGAGAGAGAGAGAGAGTGAGAAAGCTTTGTTACCCCTTGCCATGGTGCTTTCCCGTCCGTTGCCTCACCCTACAGCAAGCGAAAGAGAAATAATGTCAGATCAAGTAGAGGAAAAAACGGGAGATAGAGAGAGTTATGTGGGGTTTACTTGGCTGCCTAGGGAAGGGACAGTTTGATGATCGATCCACTGAGAATCTACTACTCCTATCTTCTCATGTGCAGGCTGCATTCCGATGTAAAATATATGCAGTTTCGTCATATGATAAGCGATATAACTAAAACCAAAGTAACCCTGTATTTTGCGTGACAAAAAAAACGAACTGCAAGTGTCCCTTTCTTACCTCAACACATCTTCTGAGTGCAAAGTCAAGTCCCCAACCGTGAACCAAATCATTCTGTGAATAGTTAAGGTAAGGCATATAAGTAACAGTGAAAGGAAGGGGAGGGAAAATGAATGAAGAATGAGCAAAAAGATAGATGAAGTAAGGAACCTGGATCATGTGCCACACGCATCGCCATGCATCTCTTGAAAATACAGGAGCCATGATCTCGACGAATCTGCATTTGTCAATGACAAAAAAGTTCAAGACTGGTTAGTTTATGTTATAGAAAAAAATCAACTCATAACAGGCAGAAAGAATGGTTTCTACATACGCAGCACATGGAGGGAGATGAGGATCTGAGCACCATCCCGGTTTTTCTTCTGTTATCCTGATAGATTCAAAGCCCAAAATTTGGTAAAGATCATTATGCAGAAAACTAAACAAGGATAGAATCTAAGGGGTTTTTGTCCATTATACTTGTGGACTTCAAGATCTCCTCTTCTCTTAGTCATCTGCCACGTTAATCCCTTGTTTGGTTCCAAGCCAGGTTGGGAAATCTCCAGGCCATGCTTCTTAACCATCTTTATGTACCTGGAAACAGATAATAACCATGATCACAACAGATCAAATGAAATGGAAGGAAAATGTCTTTTCAAATGAGAAACAAGAATAGGAGAAAGAACCCTGTGAAGGTTTATAAGAAAACTTACTCTTCTGCATCAAAATGCTCGACCCCAAGGTCTTCATCCCAGATGAATATATAATCATATCGTGCTACAATATCAGGGTGCAAAAACCTCTTTGCATACCACCTAACATATTTCCAGATGCCAAGAGAGTCAATAGTCATAAACATCACCAGAACATTCTCTACCAAAAATAATTAAAAAGAGGTTGATACCATTTTGTCTGCTTTCGCACGCTAATGTGTATAGCATTCTTCGACCATTCAAACTCATCCCACTCAGTTACCCGGCCGTCATAATGAAACAAGACAATAGTGAAGTTCTCTGAAAACTGTTGGGAAGACGATAAATCATATATGACGTAATATTAAAAGGCAAAACATAAAACAAAGAGGATGAACCAACCTTCTTGACACAAGCATCGATATTTTGTTTCTGATTAATACCCACCGTAAACGTCACGAGGTATCTTGGTTGACTGGTTAAATCCTGAAGAAGCAAAAACATACCTTATCAGATCAGGATTGGTTTTTTTGGTATATCAAGACTGTATCTGAGCTAAAAAGAATGGTGTGATGATATTAAAAATTAAAAATATAAAAATTGGTTTGAGCACATACCTCATGCGGTAACCCCCATAATCTGCGTAAATAGAAGTCTGATTCAGCAGCAACCATACCTGGTGGCAATCTTTCAGCACCACGAGGATTTGAAGGAACCCAGATCTGCAGCAAACAGAAATGAAACATGAAAACATGGACGGAGAAATGTGTAACAAATACCATTAATCATGGAAACACAAGAAGAAAAGGTGAACAGACAGATGTTCTTTGCATATATAGCTTCCTTCATGTTTGGCGAGGTGAAATCTAAATGACTAAATATGTAAAACCACGACGCAGTTATCTGTTACTTTGGTAATCTCAATTAATTCATTAACACCTATATCCTGTTTTGAAGTCCAGCACTAATCAGACGTAAGAATCCTCAAACATGTCTTATATCATTGGGGAGACCTTAAGAGTCCTCTTGTCCATGAAGATGAATCGCAGTTGCATATTGGAGTATGAATGGGTTGGGGTAGACCAAACTTGTATAACAAACGTAAAATTTCAAAACATTCCTGTTCATAAGTAAAGGAGTGGAAACGTGCCTTTGATTTGTCGATTGGACCGGATGAGCTGCTATCGTTACTCTTTGATGATGACCAAGCTTTATGACTTTCTGGAGTTGCAATTGCCGAACCCTTTTCCTCTATATATGAGAGATCGTCTGAAGGAAGAAAGTTTGTTGGGAGACTCACCTGGAATATGAGAACAAAATCTTCCAAGATATAAACACGGGAAAAATCTAATAAAACACAGAACAGAAAGATAAAGGTTGATTCTACAACCTTAGTGATTGATAATGACGGAAAAGATATTCCAATCAGAAAGCCGAAAGTTACTCCAAAAAATGTTGTCGCAATGATCTTCATTCCATCTTTTGATTTCCTACTAATTGAACTGAAGTAACAAAAAAATAAATTTGAGTAAGGTTCTCTGCACCTCTAGAAAGACCAACCAAATGTAACCTTCAAAACTATGAAAAAAATTCATCACATAGGCCCCTCTCAAAGAAACGAGACGAGATCTTTACCTGCGTGAAAAGATTCCCATATCTTCTCTAAACTTCTGATTGTAGTTTCGCCAGCGAAAACGTGCAGCACTCAGTTGAGGGTCACTCACTGGGTTTCTCTCTACTCCAAAACTCAAGGCCTCCTGACAGTGGAGAAGTCAGGAACCTGCTATGGTTAACACCGTGAGTCGTGATCTAGAGCAGCAGAATGAGGTTTTTGAAGAAGACACACATGGACAAACAGACTAGGATTTGCCTTTTTAAATGGCAGATCTGATCATCAACCACACTTTTAAAATTCTTTGTCAAAAAAGTAAAGTCATTATCGTAAAACCTACAGATGAATACAATATAGTGCTTCTAAACCAACCAACCATGAGGAAAAAAGCTTCAATACCAAACTATTGACCAAGCCTAAAATGAGAATACAAATCTATAAAAGTCAAAACACACGTTTACTTCCATTAGATCATTCCACTCCTACGATCACAATTGCAAGCAAGAAATCATGTGCTTCCCCTTCGAATATGCAAAACAAACCATAAACTACAAAAATCAATCACAAAACAAGTCGTCTTGCAGAAACAGAACACTTTGCTTAGATTGCAAGACATAAGAAACAATTAAATTCGGGATTAAGACAGCTCGATTTCCGCTGTATCACCTTTGATTAAAACAACACTGACCGTAAAATGCTGAGATTCAAACACGAGTATCGAAATCAATCAAAGCAGCCATAAGACTAAAACACCAAGCAAAACAAACGATAAGTACTACATGTACCGAAGATAGAGATGACAATTCTCCAAATTGATAAGCTAAATTCCTCAAATAAACAAAATTTTTCCTACAAACAAAAAGAAAAGAAGCGTCACATTTAAAATCGAAACGAACCTGGATGAATCAAAAAGCAGAAATGAGATCCCGGGAACCAGTGAAGCACGAGAAAATAGCTTCTCACCCACACAAACCCAAACCCTCTTGGCGAAATTCGCAAAAAACGCGCACGCACAGAAACCAACGAAGAGTTGTAAAACCCCGTGATCGCCTCTCGTCCAGAGACAAACCCAGAGAACGCCAAAAACGTGAGAGGAAAAGGAGAAATTGCGTTTTCGAATCAAAAGGAGAGTGATATGATATATCTCGAAAGCCTTATCGCTACTGGCTTCGTTTTCGTCGAACTTCCCCTAAGAAAATTCAAAGCATCGTAGGTTTTGATTTGGTGACCAGAGGAATTTTCTTGCGTATATTTAGGTGCAGGAGAGAAACCGAAATAGCTCAAAGCTGATTCATATTATTACTCTTAAAATTAAATTAAAAAACATTAACGACCCAAAACAAAATATATTAAAAATGATTTGAAATCGAAACCAAAACGACAGAGTTTTAGAAGAAGTGTCCCGATTTAATTGGTTTAATTCATATGCGCGTAAAAGTAAGCACGACGAAATTCATTAAGGACCGACACGACACGCAAAGCCGTACTACAACATCTAATGATGCCAATTAAAATTGTTGTATCCTTTTTTGTTTTTACACATAATATTGTATATGTGAATGAAAAATTGAAAACAAATCTCAGAAATTCAATTTTCTAACTGGAATAGGAAAACAAAAAAAGGTACAAGATGTGAATTACAAGAAAGCTTAACTCGCCAAGATCTTTCCGAGAATCACGCCAGATTTTTTATCATTTTAGAAGATAAGATTTTGCGAAAAGAAAAGAAAGCAACAAAACAAAGATATTGTTAAAATAGAAAATGAAATGATCTCTAACCTTAAAATTGTATGAATGAATACGTTTAACTTTAACCAAAAAGCTTTAATTTGTGTATAAATAGAGATTGGAATGTATGACATTGCTATATTTTCCGGGATTTAAAGACCAATGAAGTTTGACTATGTATTGTGCAATTGGTGCTAATAGGGTTGCCAAACTATAATAATAAATGTAGATTTCTTACCAAACTGAGGAGTCCACTTTCTTAAATATGAGAGGTCCACATTTTCTTTACTTGTTTTTTCCTATACTATTATTGATTTAATCGGTGAGAAGTTATAGGTAAAAAAACATATTTTGACGGTTATAAGAAAGCGATACGATTAGAGACGATGAAAATGACATATGAAGAAAACAACGATTTAAAAGATAAATTTTCAATATTGAGGTTACGATGTAATATACTAAGATATCTTAGCGGTTGAATAGTAAATATAAATAAAAGTGAATTAAATTAGTTCGTTAAAATTTTACTAAATTTTAAATCGATTTATACCTGTTGGCCAAAAAAAATCTACAATTGTATGTCGGACTTTTCGATATTTAGAATTTTCAGGAAGTAAGACTTTATATGAAAAAACAGGAACAAGAAAAGGGGAGATTGAGATTGCAATGTGTTTTACCTTCTTCGATAAATAAACTAATGCTGCTTTGTGACTGTATTTAATACGTCTTTATACAGTGCAAAATTAATATACTTTCTAAATAGTAATTTGTGTTAGTGTTGTCATTGAATTATCGAAAATCTATATGTAAGATCGTTATCTCAGATTACTCTTTGCTATGTCACCAATATCCAATATATCTCTTTCATTTTTTTGGTTTAGGGAATACTAAGATCAACATGGAAATTTGGTTTTTGACGAGCTTATTAGTGACTATGTTCATTTTATATTCAAACACGAAACACAACAGAAAAAGAAAGAAAAGTACCGTTGTCTTTTGCCATTTTCACATTCAAGGTTTATAAATTGCTTTTGGTAAAATAAATTAAAATGTTGTTTCTGGTCATATGTACGTAATAAGCAAAATTTGTTCAAGTCTGCGTTACAAAGTCCACCTACATGTTCGCTGTCACAAGAATTGAGCTATATATATATTTACGTTACAAAGTCTTTTACCTATGTAGACATGACTCTTTGGGTTTATGTACATATTAAGTCGTTATTACACATTAATCAACATATTACAAAAATAGACTATACATTAGCTTCACCACACACTTAGGCAAAGCAAAATACACGAGGCTAAACAGAGGAAAATGCAATCTATGCTTCGTTGGATTTAGATATGGGTGCGGTGAAGGGAGGGAGCCAGAGCTCTACACGAGTACCACCAGCTCCTAAGGCTGCATCGGAGCTGCGAGGTGATATAACTCTGATCACGCATCCGTAGCTCTCCAGGATCTCTCGGGCTACGGTTAAACCAGCAACAAAGTTCCATGTCATATTGTCTTCAACCATGTTTTCCGACAGGAGTTCTGCTCCAAATGGTGTTAGCGAATGCATTTGCGTCTGCGTTGATGTAACGTAACACTTTTATGTTAAACTGGTAAGGCGTCAGATATAGAAGCAGAAATTAAAGAGCAGAAGAAGATGAGTTTGGTCTCGTTTACCATATAGCGCATATCAGGACCATCGTCATCAATTACTACCAGACTACCGCCAGCAGGAGCTCTGGTCGACAAAATTTCAACTTTTCCTCCAACATGAGTGCGCAACAGTGCACCTTCAATGAGGTTGCTCAGAGCCTGCCTCAGAGCCGGTTCTTCAACAGCAACTTGCAGGGAAGCTGAGTTTTCACCAAGCTCCACTACTCTTTGCTGAGTAAGCGCAAGTGGTCTCACAGTCTCGACCATATCTAAAAGCACATTAGAAATGTCGCATGGTCTTCCTGACATAAATGAAAGAGATAAGCCTTCCCAACGCTTTGTTTTAAGTTGAGTATTGTAGCAAGACGTAAAGTTCATGGCTGGGAAGCTTATACCTTATGCTGTGCGTTTGTAGGGGTGCCAGGGCCAGAGGTGGCATAGGCATTTCTGAATCATCTGATCCAGAACCCAGGGAAAGGCGTGTATTTGGGAATTGTGACCCATCAATTGGATCCTTTTGTTCATAGTTACCAGAATACTTTGATCTCCTTGTTTCATTATGCGTTTTGTTTATCTTCTTCAGGGCTTCTTCATTGTGGCGGACTATATTAGCCTGAAAATGAAAGGCTTAGGAATACACTTCGAAAAATCAACTGGAGTATGGTTTGTAAGAATTCCCATGCTCAACGCATCAAAGACAGATTTATGAAGACAACTGAAAAAACATTCACGACTCTCTCAAGTACCAAAAGAAACAAAGTAAGAGAAGGTGGAACCTTTGTCAAGTGAACTGCATCCTGAAGTTCTTGAAGGGTATCTCTTATTTGTTCGCCTTGAACTATTAAGTCGTCGACAATATCATGTGAAATCTACATGGTACAAAAACCAAGTCAGTCCGATAATTGCAAGACTCTGGGAGAATTAACACTTCCAGCTAAATGTTAGTGCAAGGACCTGATTTCTCGTCGTGTGAGTTGAAAGCATTTTACTTAACGTCCTAATGGTAGAGAGCGGACCACGGATCTGCCAAAAAGCAAGGAAGAAAAAGCATGATATAAAACTAAAGGAGACGTTAACATAAGATTTATGTGTGCTAAGTTAACGAGTGCGTGGCTCGTACCTGGTCAACTAGCTTACTCATCCTCACATTGTTTTGCCAAGATGACTGTTGAAGTAACATTGTTTTCTAAACACATACATAAAAAGAAAAGAACAATAAGGATTCAAGATATGTACAAAACGGTATGGAAGTGATATTCAAGGTCAGAAAGAACAAAACACAGGCAATGCCAACAACGACAGACAAGCAACAGCATAAACCCAAAGGAATATAGGAACAACCTGATCCATGACATATGCCATAGCAAGAGTCCGTGAGATATTAATGGCATATGATCTCTGCTCTGCAGTGAAAACCTTAACAGACGGAGGTTTAACTTTGGGTGATTTTGCATAAGCTGAACCAGGCAAAGCATAAGCTTCCTCAGGGGAGGGAAAATGCTTAAAACCACGCGGTTTTTCCTCCTCCTTCTCCAGCTCTTCCTCCTCCTTGGCTTCTACTGGTAACTCAGCAACCAAGAAACCGACAACAAATGGATGTTTCACCATTGGAAACACTGCAGCTCTATGTTTGTTTACAACTTCAACCTATCAACATAATCTGTCAAAAAAACCGAGTTTTGGGCAATTTGCAGAGGAAGAAGAACAGCGTCACATACTTGTTGACTGGAAAGCGATGCTTCAGCTGCTCGCAAACCGGCAGGTATGCCAAAGTTGCCGACTAAGATCACAACGTCACCAGCATTAACACTTGGGTAACAAGTGACACGACGCAGCTCCAATCGATCCATCACGTAGCTACCAGCTGGTCTTACATATATCTGAGCCAAAAATGAGCAGCAAAAACCCAAATTAATTTGTTTTCCGGGCAAAAATGGAGTAAGAAGAAGAGAGACGCACCGAGAGCACTGCGTTCGGATCGACGATTCTACGAAAGAGATCCAATTGCTCGAGGCAAAGACGCTGGAAATCAGGACTTGGCAAGATGATCTTCGTCTTGAGATGGTCTTTTTCAATCATCTGCGTGAACTCCACCGGAGTCGTTGAAGCTCCACGAATCGCGGAAGCGATAGCGGAGGCAGACGCCACCATGGTCTCTCCTCCGCTGCCGCCGCCTGCGGAATCTGATGCTCCATCGGATACGGTGTGGTTCACGTAACGGAGACCGCGTGTGGGAAGGGTAAATAAAGAAGAAGAGGAGGAGGAAGACGATGACGCATTGAGTAGCTTAAGCGACGAATTGGAAGGTCTAGGGTTCGGAATACAATTGCAAAGGAGCAAATTAGGGTTCGATGAGAGAAGGGTCTGACAAGCGATTGCAGAAAGAAGCATCACTACGGAAGACGACAGTCGGAGTTACTTGTGGCTGAGACTGAAACTCCACGAGGAAGACGAGACTATGATATTACGGAGTTATTTACGCTCTGAGGTAGTTTTTTTCAAAGTTATTACATTATGAGGTAGTTTTTTGCGAAGATGTAGTTTTTTAAAGTTATCACATCAGATTATTCATACCAGACTGTCCATAAATCATCATCCACAAATTATTTCTCCAAACGACATTAAATCGTTATCGGTGTTGTCCACAAATCATTGTCCACGAATAAATATGTCCAAATTTCTTTGTCCACCATACCCGATCTATAACATCAAGCGATTTAGTGATAAGTTTTCCATTTATTTGTCCACAAATTATAATCCACGACTAAATATGTCCATATTATCTTGTCCATCGAAATTTGTCCACGAATACAGCGATTCGTGGACATGTTTTTTGTAAATAATTTCTGCACAACACAAAAAACTACTTATTCGCAAAAAACTACCTCTTTTATAAAAATTTTCACAAAAACTACCTCATAGCGTAAATCACCCGATATTACGATTACAAGTGTTATACGGAAATTTTAAGGTTAAATATAAACATAAAAAATACAAACAAAAACCAAAGTGGAATTAAATCAAACCGAAATACGAATAATTTTACATGGTTTTACTTTTTACAAAACCAAACCGTAAATTGGATTATCCATCTCTATTTTCAGATGATTTGATTTTTATAAGTTTCTCTTCTTTCTATATGAGTTTTACTTTTCTTTGTTCAAATTTCGTCCCTTTTTTGTTTGTTTGTATCTCTTAAACTCTTTATATATAATATTTTCTAGTGGATAAAAGGTCCCGTGATCGAGTTGGATCTGAAAGCTGTGCTACTTTACCAATATGAAGTCAATCATATCTTCTTTGTTTGCTCTCTCTTTGCTTTCTTCATTCTCATCGCTATCACTATCAGAACATGCTCATCAATGTCATTTCCCAGCAATCTTCAACTTCGGTGACTCTAACTCCGATACCGGCGGTCTCTCCGCCGCTTTTGGCCAAGCTGGTCCTCCTCACGGCGCTTCCTTCTTCGGCTCACCCGCCGGGAGATACTGTGACGGTCGCCTCGTCATTGATTTTATAGGTAATACATAATACTCTTTTCAAAGTCATGCGTTTGCGTTTGCGTTTGCGTTTGCGTTTGCGTTTTTGCTGATTTGTCTCCTTTTTTGACACAGCGGAGAGTCTTGGATTGCCATATCTAAGCGCGTTTCTAGATTCGGTTGGTTCAAACTTTAGCCACGGCGCTAACTTCGCGACGGCTGGATCTCCGATCAGAGCTCTCAACTCTACTCTTCGTCAAAGTGGATTCAGCCCGTTTTCACTCGATGTTCAGTTCGTTCAATTCTCCAATTTCCATAGCAGATCCCAAACAGTTCGCAATCGCGGTAAGACTTTCACTGATTCCATCATAACATCGAGATAAACGGTTTGATTAGATGAATAGTAAAATTAGCGTTTTCAAAACGTGAAAACGTTAGTGGTATACCCTTCATCACCAACCTCAAATGTCACAGGTGGAATTTACACGACGATATTGCCTGAAGCCGACAGTTTCTCTCAGGCTTTGTACACTTTTGACATCGGCCAGAACGATCTGACCGCCGGTTACTTTGCCAATAAAACCGTCCAACAAGTTGAAACCGAAGTTCCTGAGATCATCAGCCAGTTCAAGAATGCTGTCACGGTCGGCCTCTGTTTCGTACTCTGTTTCCAATGAATGATTTTGTTTAAAAGGGAATCATAAATGTGGTTGTTTGTTTTTTTTTTGTGACAGAATATTTACAATCAAGGAGGAAGATACTTCTGGATCCACAACACAGGACCCATCGGTTGTTTAGCGTATGTGATCGAATGGTTTCCGATTAAAGCATCAGACTTTGATTCACACGGATGTGCCTCTCCCTTGAACCACTTAGCTCAACGCTTCAATTATGCCTTGAAACAAGCCGTGATCGAGCTCAGAACTTCCTTGTCTGAAGCCGCCATCAGTTATGTAGATGTCTACTCTGCTAAATATGAGTTGTTTGTTCACGCTCAGGGTCACGGGTTCAAGAGATCGTTGGTTTCATGTTGTGGTCATGGAGGAAAGTACAACTACAATAAGCACATTGGGTGTGGGAAGAAGATCATTGTCAAAGGCAAAGAGATTTACATTGGAAAGCCGTGTGATGAGCCTGACAAGGCTGTCGTGTGGGACGGTGTGCACTTCACGCAGGCTGCTAACAAATTTATCTTCGATAAGATCGCAACCGGGTTGAGCACGGCCTGTCACAGGCAGTGACAACAAGAAAGAAGCTTTTCTTCTTTTTATGAGTTTGGTTCTATAATTTCTTAGAGGAAATAAATCCAAGCAAACGATTTGTTCAAAAACTGAAACTCCTGTGTTTTTGTCACTGATACTTATTAAGAAGGCAATAAGATTTTTGGTGAGATAGGTTCATCATTATCAACAAGAATCTACATAATCATTAAACTCTGCAAAGGATATGAAACATCATAGAATACAAGCATATGTATATGAAGGATGGTACGGGTTTTCAACAAGAATCTACATAATCATTAAACTCTGCAAAGGATATTGAGATCGATAATCACCACTGTGATATCATCCATACTACCTCTACTCACGGCCAGGTTCACGAGCTCTTTGCAAGCCGCCTTGGCCCAAGAAGACTCGGACTTCATCTTTAGTCGCTTTGCCGCTGTGATCTTTCGTGACTTTGAAGGTGGACTCCCGGTTTCACGGTGGGGTGAGGGTGAATCGTTCTCTGAGTAGTAGTAACTCATAGATTTTGCACATTTGGGAGATTGAATCGATAACAGCTCTTTTTGCTTTACAAGCGAAACTCGCCGAAGTTTCGAAGATGGGCTCACATTGACAAGCCCCGGGATCAAGTTCTCCTCCTCGTTATCTCTAGGCGTCTTTCTCTGAGCTAGAACACGCAACACGGTGTCAACCGCTTCTTGATTACTAACAACATCCCAAAGTCCATCAGAAGCTAAGACAAGAAACTCCATATCTTCTTCCAATGCGAGTATTCTTGTCTCGGGTTCTGCAACGACCCATTTCTTTAGGTGCGCATCTCCAATGCTTCTGGAAACAGCGAGTATTCCATGAACTCGCCAGGCCCCTCGATGGAAATCAACATAACCTCCCTATAGAGAAAATGTCAAGGGAAATATCAAAGCTACTACTCTCAACACACAAATCAACAAATTACAAATTTCTTCACAGCTTTACCTGATTCTCGATTCTTTGGCGTTCGTCATCCCTTCCAGCTCTGTGATCAGTTGTAAGAGCCTCAGCAACTCCTCCTCGACACAGGACAGCTCTGCAATCTCCCAAATTCGAGACAATCATCTCCTGATCTTGTATCAAAGCTGTAACACAGCAGGCACCGCTCACTACACCCTGCATTTGTTGTCACCAGTAAGTAGATTGTAAATCTACAAGCACTTACTATCAAATTCAAGGATTGTTGTCTGTCTGTAAGATGAAAATTTTGTTACCTCTTCTAAGAAATCACGATCGGTCTTCAAATAAGCAGATTTAAAGGCTTCTTGTTTCTCCCCTTTCTCCTTGCAATTCTTCATCATCTCAAGAACATTCTTGTGCAAATTCTCGGCCACAAATTCTGCAGCTTTCCCACCTCCATGGCCATCATAAACTCCAAAGAAACTCTACAAATCAATGCCCACCAAAAACCCATCAACCCAAGATTTCATCACCTACAAGGAATCGAAGGGGGAGAAACATACCTTGTTTGAGTTTCCAGCAAAACAAGGAGCAATTCTGTGACTGTCTTCCATGAACTTCTTCTTCCCCTTGCTGGAGAAAACTCCGAAAGGACCGAAACCGTTGGCTCCGAAGCATACGGCGTCGTTCTGGTGAGCTAAGTAGTCTCTTAATCTGAGATTATCAGTTTGAATCTGTTGCAGGATAGTGGGGGTGTTTATCGGGGGAGGTCTCTTCCTCTTCAAAGAAGACAGCTTTGGGACCAATGACGGGGAAGAATTCGAGGGTGTCTCCGTGCTTTCCATGGCAGAAGAAAAAGTCGCCATTTTTTCGCCGGAGCGTAGTGTAAACATATTGTGACAGAGCAACGGCTACAAAATGTGAGCGGAAAAAGTCAATAGTAAAGTATAGACGCTTTAGGGTTTTGGCTCAGTCAAAAACGAAGAAAGTTCTTTTTCAAAGTTCAAACATTCAAATGGCAAAACTGAAATTGGAGAAAGAAAACAAAAATATATATAAGATATATACATGGAGTGTAACCGAACATATATATACTAGATAGTTTTATTTATGTAAAAAAAAAAAAATAGTTTCCCGAAAACTGATATAGTAAAACTACAATTTGATTTATTTTTAAATTTAGTATTCTGTTTTACTGATTTTATAAAAAAATAAAACCATAAAAAAATCAATTATAATTCGATATGGTTAACAAAAAAAACAATTATAATTTGATATGGTTAACAAAAAAATGAATTTGGTATTCGATTTGGATCAGTTAGGTTTTAGTCAAATAAAATTTTAAAAATATAATAAAAGTTTAGATCTATGATAATTGATATTTATATTTTTTGACTATATTTCTTTTAAATATGCAAAATCTGTTACCTTTCATTAGATTTTGCTTTTAAGTGCGCTTTATATATGTCTTTAGTTTTTGAATGTTAAAACTAGGGTGTGGCCAAATATATTTTATATTTGCTTTCGGTTGCTATCTGCTTCAATTCGATTTGAAAAACTTGGATAACCGTAAGTTTACGGAGTTGTTGGTGTTGAGTCTCACACATGAAATTGAAATTGGGCTCATAAAAGCCAAAGAATAGGTTGAACTACATTCGACTTGTTGATTATCATAAAACCTCTTTAGTCTATCTCGATGTGGACATGTCACTTCTCAAAACCGTGAATTTTGAAACAAAAATATCAAAACGGAAGAATCTCGAATATTTATATAAAAAGTTTAAGAGGTGGATATCCTTTCGGCTATATGTAATGTATAACGGATATTTGATTATTCGAGACAACATTAATCGAGATGAAGCAGAAGGAATTGTAGATACCATAAAATAAAATTTAGGATATCCGTTCCTTGATGTTTTGCGCTATGCCAAGTTAAGTCAAGATTCAAAAGCCTTAAAAAAAAAAATGTTTTGATTAGGAAAAAGAACCAAATTCATGACGTTCAAGAGAAGATTTGACTCATGATTATGTCTCTAACTATAATTGTTAGGCCCATTTCTGGTCCCTCATTCTTTTTATATGGCATCAGAAAGTGATACTTACTGTATATGGAAGAAAAATTGAGTGGCAAATATTAGTGGAGAGTAAGAAATCCGATGTTGTGTTGGTGTTGTTGACTTCAACAACATGGACGGTCCTGATTCGCCAACGATTAAATGTCTTCTTGGCTGAGGAGTAGGATCCGGGTTTTCATTTAGGATTACCCCTTTTTTTAATTGTCTTCAACCAATCACCATTTATGTTTTTAATTTTTCTTTTTAAGAATATTCAAATTAAAATGTTAAATAACTGTTAGCTATGATTTTTTTTGGGATCGTACAGTTTAAAACAAGAGTTTAGAACCATAGAGAGATAAGCAAACACTTAATCTAGTTATAACTTATAAATGAACAACGTAATTAGAAGAAGAAAGGGAAGAGATAATGATATTAGTTAACCTTTTAATCTTACTAACCAAAAGGTGGGTATATATCCTCAAACACAAACTTTCAATTTATGTTCCAAAAGGACTTTACAAAACATTCTAAAGAAAACACCAACAACATTTCATATAGTGAAATCATAATACAAAGGAAGCAAAGAAATGGAGTAATCATGAACCTTAGAAGAATCCATGTAACTTCTTCCATTAACGTAATTAAACAAGAGATCATGCTGATCCCTTACTGGTCTGTCTCCTTCCCGGTGCGCCACGTCAGCATCAACAAGAGCCATGGTCCGTTTCTGCATACTCATCAACACGTTGTGCCACGTGTTGACCCTTGATTGCGCCTTCCCGTGAACCCCAACGTTCATCTCCGTCAAGTCCTCGCTTCTAACGCCCATCACTTCCTCTGGTTTAGCACCGTCGAGGATCCAGATCAGACAAGAACAGAACCCTTTCGAGATCTCTGAATCGCTGTCTGCTCTAAACCTCATCCTCCCTAGCTCGTCCATCTTGATCTCTAACCATACCTGAGTCGTGCATCCCGTGACTCGGTTCGCCGGAACACGAGCCGAGTCGTCGAGTGGAGCCAGAGCCGTCGCGTAGTTCAAGAGACGTTTGACTCGGTCGATCGGTTCGGTTAAAGACCGGAACTCGGATACGAGGAGGCGGAGCTTGTCGGCTGTCGCCACGACGGAAGTTGCCTCGACCGATGCCGTCGCGAAAGAGACAGGGAACTCGTGGCTTGGTGCGTTTGGATTCGATTTCGAACCGAAACTATGATTGATGTTAGAATCACGCATGCATCTAATCGTTTTAGGTGAGAATTTGGGGAGTTTCAGAATAGATTTAGTGTTAGGGAAAGCTTTCAAGGTAGAAATCAATGGAGGAGATGCAAGGGCCTTGAACGACGATGAAGTGTTCATCTCCGTTTACAAGGGAAATGGAAAAAAAATGGAAGGAAGAGGTAGAAGAAGACCAGAGAGAGAGAAATAGAAAGAGATATTTAAGGATGATAAGAGGAAAGCTCCTTGAACTACGCGACGGAGAGAGGATGGCGATTACAAAGTATAGAACGCGCCAAAACTATTCATCTGTGTTTTTTTTTTTTTTGATTCTAAATAACATATTAGAACATAATCAATTGAGAATTGTAAGGATTTTTAGAGTATTTTTTAGAATTTATATAATCAAAAAAATGTTAAAAAGAGTAGAGTCGGTTCTTAATTAAGAAACACAAAAACTAACTTTTATGTACCACGTGTCTGATTTATGTTAATTTAGATGAGAAAAAAAATAAAAATAAAAAATAAAACATTTTTTTCTTTTCTTTCGATAAAAACCAATTGTTTTTTTTTTTTTTTTAGAACCCCTAATAGAATTCTCCTTTGGAACACCTAAATCTAAAGTTTTTATGAAAAATTCTTAACTCTAAATTTATAATTAAAAAATAACTAAGATCTTTTTTCTAAGTTTCTCAATTGATCATGCTTTTATAGTCATCGTAATTTTTCACTGTTTTCTAAAATTATCATAATTTTTGCGTTTGTGTTTTATATTTACTTAAAACAATATTAAATATAAAAAAGGAATATTGTTTTTATTCAAAAATATTTTTTTTACGATACTATTTTAAAAAAATACCACTATTTTTGTTACTTTTAAAAATATTATATTTTATAAAATAGTTATAAAAAATTGTTATGAGGTTAATAAAAAATGAAAACAATCATATCCATTTTACAATTTCCTTGTGGAAACGATAACAATAATAAAAAATTAATTGTTGTCGTCTTCGACAGTCGTGGCTTTAGTGGTCCAAGTTAATTACAAAATTTAAAACTTTTGCGCATTACTTACGAGAGAGTTGGGCTCCTCTCCTTTAGTCAAGTCAAGCTATGTGGTAAACAATGATTTTGACTGAAATTGTTTTTAAATATATAAATATAGCGGCAAGAAAATCTTTTTGGAATATTCAGTAACCCAACTTGCATTACTTTATTTAGTTATTTTAGTCCAAAGCAAATCAAACGTACTTGGATGCTTACGTGAAACTCCAATTGAGCAGGAATCGAACATTGGGTTAAAATGATTTTACTAGTTAATAGTAAAATACAAAAATTATGGTTAGAAGGATACATCATACATGGGTTTTGTAAAACTGCGACATATGTTTTTTTTTTCGGCCTGCGACATATGTTATCATTTAATGAGTAAATTGTGTCCCATTCAACTTGATTATAAATTTGTGATCAAACACGAAGATACTTTTAATACCATGAACATCCACTAAATTTTTAATATTGTTACAGCTAATTTTTTTTTAGTAAACAAAACTTTCTACAATTTATAACAATTTCTCAATTTTTTTCTATGTAAATTAATTCCCACTAACCATTTCTTTTACTATTTTCAGAACCATATTGCACCCAAAAAATACCAATCTCCATTTTTTTAAATTAATAAAAATATCAGATTTTTTGTTCGTAAACGCCGATAGTTAATTTGATTGCGAGAGTAATATAGACTAGCAGGGGCGGAGCTATGTGGACAGCTGGGTCAGCTGACCCCTATAGATTTATAAGTTTTTAAATTTTACTTTACATTTTAATAGTGAAATCAGGTAAAATTGTTTAAAAATATATATTAACCCCGTTAACTTATGTTTGATTAATGCAATGATTTAAAGAGTTGAGTTCAATCAATGGTTCAAACACGACCTAGTCAACTGAAGAACCAAATTTCAAAGAGAGCGGCTATTATTATGAGTTTACGATTGCAAAACAAAATACGAAATGTTTTTGATAATTCGATGTTAAATGGAGAAGATACGATGAACGAAATTTGAGGCCGCCTTTAGAGTGACCAATCTAGATGGGAGGATAGAGGCACGTGCCTCGCTTTCTCTTTCAACCTACCCCCTCCATTTTCCAAATAAACTTTTAATTTCTCTTCAAATTATTTTATGATTTTCGGAGAAAAACATCAAAAGCATATTCGATTCGACTAGTGATTCTTTAGAGCCCATAATGTCGGAATGAGACTTGGGAAAATCATATTTTAATTTAAATAATTTAAAGTAGTTTTCACTTCGTCATAGCTGACGGTTACACTCGAGTGTCCCGGCCAAAAACACTTTTTTATTTATTCTCAAATTCTCTATTTTCCATTATTATATCTTAAAGAATTCGTCTTCTTCTATATTTTCACTTTTTTTTTTTTTCTCGACTTATATATCACTTAAAATAGTAGACATCAGTAAGAAGATTCCGTTTTGTTTATTGAAAAAATCATTAATTATTTACTATTTTCATAAAGAAATTAAACTTTTGGATTTCGAAAGTAAACACATAAACTAATATAATTTTCCGTCATAATACATAAATTTCTAATGTTTTTTTCTTTCCGTTTAGCACTTACAAGAAAATATTGTAACGTTCATTGATATATTCGAGTTTTCAAAACTCAAGTATATTCTCCGTAAGTGTGCGGTAGTACAAATAGATATTGAATTCACAAGGATTAAAAGACACGACAGAGATAATTTAAAAAAAAAAAAAAAAGACACGACAGAGATACGAAATTCGAACTCATCCAAGAAGGACTAATATTGATTGTTTTGTGGTTTCAAATTCCTCTTCTTTCTTTATCCAAAAAAAGAAAATCATATTCTTAAGCAATATAAAGATAAACTAAAGGAACGTGAAATCAAACAGAGAAGCATGCAATAGCAAACAAGAAACAAGATGATTAAGTAAAGTAAGCCACTAAGCAATTGAGGTAATAAACGGTTTAATGACGGATGAAACATGGACAATGGTTAAATCAAGATACAAAGTCTAATTAGGCACAATTCTACAGCATGAACCAAGATTACATGACTGATTATCTTTTCAAGACCTTAATTCAACCATGCTCATCATTTAAATATTAAACTCTTATTTGTAATCTAGCTAATTAACATGTATTAACACTCAAGTTTACTATCCTATATATTTATACCATATTGCATATTTTTGTTTAATATAAGATTACTGGTCTCCCTTCGAAGTGATATTTAAAGTTTTTGCACACCAATTAAGAAATCAAAATTTTTTCATTTAATTTACCTATTTTTCATAAAACCGAAACCGAACCGTAACTTAATCGGTACCTAAATGGGTCCAAAACCTTTCTACCCGAAAGATCCGGAACCGATCGAATTCTACCCGGAATGATAGCTCAGAGTTTTAACCCTAAAATAACACTGCAAGTGCACAACAAATCACAGTAGTATAGAAAGGATCGAATCCACAGAGACCAATGTTATACAGCAAATCTATAGGAGTCAAGTAGAGTTAAAACAAAATATGGTGGTTGTTTTGTTTCGAATGCAAGTGAATTAAAAATGCAAAAAGAGTAAAAGATGTAAACTTATGAGATGAAGGCGTCAGGCATTAAGGATATTCGCAGGAAACATGATCAATAGATGATAACTGATAAACAGAGAATGCATTAAGCAACATTCTCGAACTCAAATCACTAAGATAGACAAATCTTCTCTCGAAGTATTTAATCCCTATGCTTAAAGTTTATGAATACTAACTTCCGTTGAATTCAACGACCTAAGCAAGCATTAAGATTGAGTTTGATAAGTTCACAAAACACCTTAACATCAACTCCCGTTGGCTAAGGATGTTCTGCCCATCTAGGTTCTTTCAGGCTTTTAAATCAACTCCCGTTGTATCTAAACAACCTAAGATCAGAAACTAGGTAGCTAATCTAGTTCCAGCACTAAGAATAACCTAGATGAAAAAGCCAATAGATAATTCACTATCTAACAATCCTATCTATCAATTTATGAATCCCTTGAAACCTTAAAACCTAACTGTGAAATTACTCGCACATGGTAACAGAGAAAACACAAAGAGATAAAAAAAAATTGCATAATAATATTAAGAAAGTAAAACTGGGGTTCAGAAATCTTTTTCAAAGGTCACAGAGTCAGAGATTCGTCTCCCCAAAAGCTCAAGAGAAAAAGTAAAGCGTAGATGAAGCGTAGCCTAACAAGTGGCATAAAAATAGGTATATATAGGTCTAGAATCGAATTGGGTTGAGTTATGATGGTTCTGGGGCAGAAAAGGAAGTTTCAGAATTGCCAATTTTCGTCTGGGAAATGGATCGATCGATCCCGAGAGAGACCGATCGATCTGGACTTGCGAGCAGGGCTGGGATCCACCATGGAAGGCGGACCGATCGATCCCAAAGTGGACTGGTCGATATAGGGACATTTCTGCACATGCTTCTTTTGCGAGCCAGATAGACATGTCTTCACGAAAACCAGTATAACTTTCGATCGCACCGTTAGAATCTTTTCAAACCACTTCCAAATGAACGCTAACTCCAGTGGCTATCTTGTGTCAAAATATGAACGTGATCCAACGGTGAAAACCCCTTCAACGAATGCCAAACGTCTGACTCTTCTGCACTACTCTGCATCTTCATATGTTCGTTTGCACCCAAAATGGCTCATTTTCATCCAAAGCAACCTAAAACCTACAAAGACTCGATAAAGGACTAAAAGATTCTAAAAACATACTTTGACTCGATAAAAGACTCAAAAACAAACGATAAAAACACGTAAAAATGGAGTACATCACGGAACCGAACCGAATATCCGAAATCCTAAGGCCTAATTCAACCAATAAAAAAATGCATTATCTAATTGGTCAAAAAAATTAATACATTTAAATTTTGCACAAAATTTTGAAAACATCACTTAGTTTGAAACAAAAAAAAATCTCCTAAAACATCACTTAAAGTAAAACGAATGAAATATTAATTATTTTATATAAAGAGTGTTGGATTCACTAAATAACATCTCATATTGCATATTTTTGTTTTAGTTTAACACAAGAATGAGAATAAGTAGACATCAAAGCCTCATTCCAGCTCAAACTATCATTAAGCCACTAAAATAATTTATTCAACGTTTATTAACGATTAACATTTGATTTATTTAGGTTATTTTAGTAATTTTTACTTTAAAAAGGTTAGTTTTCGATTTTTTAAAAATAAGAGTTAGTTTTCAAAATACATAAAATTTTGGAAATATTTTTACAAATTTCCTCAAAATAGTAACTCATATAAATTTACTCCGAGATAAAATTAGATTTATAACATGATTAACTTGTAATAGACTTAGTGTAATTTATCAATTAGATATTCAAAAACAAATCTAATCCATATTTTCTGCTTAATATAGGGATTTATTGCAATTTCACCTTTCCTTAAGAGATTCCTTAATAGCATTTTTTTTCCGGTTACATTCTTTAGAAAGCTGAACCGGGAATTTAATTATAGTAAAATAAAAATCCAAATCCAAGATACACTATCGAATTGAAAAGAAATCTAAAGTTTTTTTTTTCCTGAAATAGATACGTATATAAATGGCACAGTTGTATTTCGTAAAATAAATCTATATCTATCTATCTACTGAAAATCAACTTCACAAGAAATCTGTCGGCAGATTCGATTGCATTTGTAGGTAACGTCTCTGCACATTGATATTTTCTTTCTCGATTAGTTTAAACCCCAATGGAAATTTCGAATGAAGAAGATGCTTGACTCAGTCAACTCGTCATCCCCTTGTTTCCTGTTATTTTCCGAATTGGGTTTCCTGTTAATTTATCATTTCTCGCCGGAAAAACTCTCATCAGAGTTTCCTTGCATTTCACGGCGATGCTATAGTCCTCCTTGAAAGCGACTGTCTAATATATTAGTTTAATTTTGTAATCAATGTGAAAATTTACCGATTCATACATGTTTAAACAATGTAAAAGGACAAGACTTTGATATAAAAAAACAAAATTTGGGATTTGTCTAACTCTTTCCGATTGAGAAGAATTCTTCCATCTCTGAAAACCCACCAAAGTCAATAAGCTCTCATATATATATATATATATATATATATATTTGTGTGTGGATCATTCATAAAGAAGGGTACTTTTTGTTGAGTTATCTGAATTGACATATGCTTGAAGTGTTGCAGGCGATTGTGTTGCTCATCTTGTTCTGGGTCTGGTTGTCTGTGATGGGAGGAAGTAGCTCAAAAGAATCGACCAGAAGCGGAAGCGGTCGGAGGTATTCTCGTAGTGTCTCTGGAAGCTCGTATTCTACTGCTTGGGGGCATCATGGAGATCAGAACAGCTCCTATCACACACCAAACCATCCATCTGCAAGTCCTGTCTCCTCCTACAATTCTGGGTGGCAAACTCAGAAGAATCTTGAGAGGAAGTATTCACGGATTGCTGATAACTATCGTTCCATCGATGAGGTTTGAATCACAGAAATTCATCACTTCTTTTGTGTAGTTTTGGGCCTTGGTGTGTGAACTTTTTCTCTTTTGGCGTTTTGTTGATTTCCTTTCTCTCAACAGGTTACCGCTGCTCTTTCACATGCCGGTTTGGAGTCCTCGAATCTGATTGTTGGTATTGATGTGACGAAGAGCAACGAGTGGACAGGTTAGAGAAGTTATCTCTATGTATAGCCAATGCTTGAGCCTAGGTTAAGTAAATGCTGTTGTGATCTGAAAGGTGACTCGTGTGATTTGATTTAGGGGCGAGATCATTTGGTAGGAAGAGCCTACATTACATTGGAACAACTCCAAACCCTTACCAGCAAGCTATTTCCATCATCGGGAAGACTTTATCGGTTTTTGATGAGGATAACTTGATCCCCTGTTATGGATTCGGAGATGGTATAATAACAGTAAAGACCCGGTCTTTTTCTATATACAACTGTTGAGTTTGTTGTTTAGTCTGTGATTAGAGATTTTAAGGTTGGTTTCTCTGGTTTTGTACTATGCAGCTACAACCCATGATCAGGATGTCTTCAGTTTCAATCCCAATGATACATTCTGTAACGGGTTTGAAGAAGTCCTCATGTGTTATAGAGAGATCGTTCCCCAGCTCCGCCTTGCAGGTTTAGTGAATGAAGAAATCCTTTTCTTCTGCCTGTGTTCTTACTTTTTCTTGATATTTTTTGCCGGTTCTGTAACAGGTCCGACATCTTTTGCACCCATCATCGAAAGGGCCATGACAATTGTGGAAGAAAGCGGTGGCCAGTACCATGTTCTTCTCATAATCGCTGATGGACAGGTAAAGAGCGACTGGAGAAAGGATCCTTTCGTCTCTATCTATTTGGGTTCAGCTCTTAGACATTTATATAGTCACCTTTGGAGCTTTAAACAATGACAGGTGACAAGAAGTGTTGATACAGAGAATGGGGGAGCCAGTCCACAAGAGCAGCAGACCATTGATGCCATTGTTAGAGCAAGGTAATAAATTCTATTTCTTTGAGGAAAAATCCAATTTTAATCTGTTGATCACCGCAAGTTTCATTGCAGTGAATATCCTTTGTCGATAGTTCTGGTTGGTGTTGGAGATGGTCCCTGGGACACCATGAGACAGTTTGATGACAACATCCCTGCTCGTGCCTTTGACAATTTCCAGGTAATAATACCAAATAAGCTTTCTGCAAATAGTGTACATCCCTGTCGTGTCCTGGTAAATGGATCAATGTAACATGTAACTGTATTTTAATATGAATCCTTCAGTTTGTGAATTTCACGAATATAATGTCAAAGAACATTGATCCGGCAAGAAAAGAGGCAGAATTTGCGCTTGCCGCCTTGATGGAGATCCCTTCTCAGTATAAGGCCACCCTCGAGCTAGGCTTACTCGGGTCAGTAATTTCAGATATATGAGTGCATCACCGTAACCTCTGCAGCAACAGCTATGAATTACTCAGTAACCACCAATTCCCTTCCTTGTTTCGAATTCGCAGACGAAGAACTGGAAATTGTCCAAACAGGATTGCGCTTCCACCACCAACTTATACTACTCAATCTATGCGCAACAGCCCAAGAACTTCTCGATCAACCAGTTTTCAGAACAGAACACCACAACCATATTATAATGGTGTTGCCACTGCACCACCTTCAACTGCTCGTAATGATGGCCAGGTATTGCATATAAATGGGTTACAACTTACAAAGATATAAACCACGATGCGTTGATAATATTTTCCCACTAATCACATGTTATCAACAGGTATGCCCAATATGTCTAGTGACTCAAAGGAACATGGCTTTCAATTGTGGTCATCAGGTGCATTTCCGGCCTGAGTTACCTAATGATCGCACTTCAAACAAAACCGTTAACTTTCCTTTGTTTTTTGGCAGACTTGCTCAGAATGCGGGGAAGACCTCAATGTTTGCCCCATTTGCCGAAGCTCAATCTCGGTTCGTATCAAGCTTTATTAAGATAACTCTCTCAAGAACTGAAGGAAACCAAGGTAATCTGAGATCTTTCACAGCACAGCTTTAAGTTTACTGACATCAAGCTGACTAGATTTCATCAATGGGGGTGGAGATATGACCAGTGGTCCTAGCATTTGTTTCTACATTTGAGAGGAATAACCGTTATTTGACAGAAAAAAAAAAAAAAAGTATCTTTTCATTGCACATGAAAAACACACAGCAGACTCACGTCAGGCGAGATGTAAATAAAGTATCTTTTTGCTCTGCTGCGACAGACTCTTGTTACAGGGTTTTTTAACATACGAATTTAATCTCTCTTACTTGAAGAGTCTTCTTGAATGTTCCCATGATGTATGCACATATGTATCAAACAACATATTATACCTTTCTTGTCTGAAACCTTTAGTCTTCAACACAGCAGCCCAAGTGGTCCTGATATCACTACCATAACTGACATCTTATGTATAGTATCTCTTCTATGTAGCAAAAGATTCATAAATGAAGTAACTTTCATCACGAAAAGTGCTGCCTCAGTGAAAAGAAATGAAATATTAATTTGAAAAAAGATAAAAGACATATTTGAAGTCTTTGAATAAGATTCCAGACAAATTGTTCTACAATCTTCAGTTTCAGAGACCCTACTAATGTCTTATCACGCAAACCAAGGGACAAAACATCCTTTGTGCTTAGTAAATCCAAATTCAGACTGTAGTCTTTTCAATATACCATTACCATGAATTTCCGAAGCAAAATCTCTGCTCTGAATGATGACATCATAGTTGAGAAGCTGCTTCGTAGCCATGATCCAGACGGTCGCTGGCTTGATTCCGAAATGCTGCTTAAAGAAGTCGAAACCATCTTGAGCTATGTTGTTCTGCAAAATGATGTGAGCTCTCCATCCCTCGGGATTCTATTCTTCAAAAACTTGTATAGATCCTTGCCAATAACAATGACACAAACTTTTCAGGTTTCTAGGCCGCTTATGACAGAGAGTTGTATTACCAACATTGAAGTTTGTGAATCAAAGGAAAAACTACCATACACTATCTCCAGAATCTCCGTTCAGGTAACAGATCATCCTTTCTTCTCAAATCAATTTTTCCTGTAAAAACGCATTGGGCCGGAAATCTTGAAACTCTTGAGGTTGCAGATGCTTTGTCCATGCACAGGGGAAAATGAGATCCAGACACGAACAATGGTATTGTTTGATCTTCTGAAAGAATACAGATGGGATGCAAAAGCTGTGTTAGTACTAGGAGCCCTTGCTGCAACATATGGAGGACTGTTGCTACCAATTCATCTAGCCTTAAGTGATCCCGTCGCAGCATCAATTGCAACACTCAACCAGTTGCCTATCGAGAGAGCCAAGTTCAGACCATGGCTAAACTCTCTAAGCCTGCTCGTTAAAGCTATGGTGGACGTAACCAAATGCATCATTGAGTTTGAGAGACTTCCAGTTAAACAAGCAAAGCTAGACAACAACATTGTGGGAGAAACCATGTCTAACATCTATCTGGCTACTTACTGGGTTTTCAAAAGTGCACGTGCATGCCAGCAGCAGATCCCTTATTTCAAGCAAATCCAGCAGGTGCATTTTTCAACCCTTCTTCTATCTTCCTTACAACATGAAAAACAAAACACAGAAATTCTTTCATCATATTAGCATTTCAACATTGAGTTTTCTCATGGCTAGGAATTCTCTGAAATACTCAGGCAACGGAATCAAGGAGAGCAGCAGGGCAACTTTCTAGTTTGGGATATCAGTTGCGCAACATGCATATCTGCCTCAACAAGCAGGTAGAAGAATGCAGTACACAAATAGGTAAGTTTCAAATGTTCTGATGTTAAGTTCCAAAGAGCAAAACTCATCTCTGAAAGTTGCTTCTTTGTTGTTATGCCTAAAGACAAAGAAATCTATCAAAGGCTTAGAAACATTAATACGGAGACTCATCAAGACAACCAAGAGGTACTCCAACTACTTTTTTCTCTACAAGATGATTTGCTACTTCAACAATATTCCAGACAGGTACAAAGAATCATCCTTTTTCTTTTTCCATGTTCCTTCTTTTTTGTTATTTTTTTCTGTCTCTTCTTTTTGATCTGTCACTTTAAATTTTCATCCTCTACATACATCCTAGCACAGTTAAATAAAGATGCGGTGCAGCATTCAGTATGACTATACATAGACAGACTGATTCTTTTACCTTTCATAAGTGAAGACATTTCATGACCAGTTGTGCCTTCTACAAGTTATTGTGATTTTACCATTGTGTAAGCATTATTCAATTCACTGAATATTCTTTATCATCCAATGGCAGATAGCTATAACTGAGCTGAAAGAAAAGGTAATACTGCTGCTATTATCAAAGCCAGAACTCTTACCCATAGAGCCACTTCTCTTCCTGCTTCAACAGTTATATGATCATCCGTCTAACACCAACACAGAACAAGACTATGAGATCCTCTGGATTCCAATACCATCGTCCCAAAAATGGACGGACGAAGAGAAGGGGAACTTCAATTTCTTCTCCAATTTCTTACCATGGATCTCGGTAAGGCGGCCATGGTTGATGAGCTCCACAGTACTGAATTTTTTAAAAACAGAATGGCCGTATAGAGATGGCGAGACAATGGTGGTGGTGATGGATTCTAATGGGAGGGTTGTGAACATGAATGCCATGGATATGGTGTTGATATGGGGTGTTAGGGCATATCCATTTTCAGTTTCCAGAGAAGATGAGCTTTGGGAAGAAGATGGATGGTCCATGCAGCTCTTGCTTGATGGCATTCATCCTGCATTTGAGACATGGGTAAACAAACTCTTTTTAAACTTCCATTCTTTTGATCGGATCGTGAACCAAAACTTATCAGATTTTCTAACTCTACAATCACAGGTGAAAGAAGGGAGAGAAATCTGCATATTCGGAAGCGAAAATTCGACTTGGGTGGACGAAATTCAGTCACTAGCACGAAAAATTCAAAACCAAGGGTTCCAGTTTGAGCTGATTTACCTCAGAAAACGCACAATAACCTCTGAATCATCCATGGAAGAGAGCTCCATCTTGTTCAATCCAGCTATAGAACAGCTCTTCTGGCTCCGATTAGAAAGCATCAAACGATCTAAACACAAGCGAATTGAATCATCGAAACCAGATCGCGTGTTTGAAGAAGTTACCGAACTCCTTGACTTCGATTATGACATACACAAGGGTTGGGCCGTCATCGGAGAAGGATCGGCGGCGACGGGGAAAATCGTCCGGGTTGACGGAGAGAAGCTGACGGAGAGGATGAGGCTGATTCTGCGGTGGGGAGAGTACGCGAGGGGGCTGGGTTTCACGGAGGCGATTCAAATCGCGGGGGAGAAGCCGTGTGAACAGAGTCAGACGGTGATGGTTCCGTTTGGGGAAGGTTCGACGATGAGAGTTGTCACGTGCGAGAAATGCAAAAGGCCCATGAAGAAGTTCGTCGCCTATCAGTAAGTAACTCAAAGCCTCGTCACTTTAACGTTACGGGCCCATAATAACATGGCTTTTCTTTTCTATCTGTTGCTTCGCTCGTATAATTTATAAATAAAGAAAATATAAATTCTGGGTTGCTATTGAATAATATGATTTTGTCATTCTAACAGAAATTATTTCAAATGTTTGATTGATTTTAAATGTTTGATTGAATACACCTCTGTTACAGTTGCTATTGATTAAGTTTGCTGCTGTCAAAATAGTTCATAATAGCTCAAAAATTTATAGTTTTCTCCTGCTAGTGTGGATTACCACAAATATTTATACATTCTTTATAAGATAATCAGTATAATCCGAAAATGAATTCATGTATTATTATTCCTAATGGATTGTATCTACTTTTGTAATTGGTTATACGATATTTGTTATGTACAACGACAATACATTAGATTGAAAAACAAATACTTCACTTTGCATTGTTAAATCTTACATTTTTTAAGTTGGATGAAAATCAACAAAATAAAAATATCAAATATGTATATGAAAAGTTAACAAAAAAAGAGAGGGTTGACAGACTAAACTCAATCTTCAATGAACCCAAATTATTTTCCTTATTAAACTCATCACTAAACCCCTCAAACTAATGTTTTAAAATTGTTAACCATCTAAACTAGGCTTGCGATTTCGGTTTTTTCGGTTCAAACGGTTCGGTTTTTTAGGTTTTTCGGTTTTCAAAAATTCTTACCGAATTTGACCGAAAAAATATTCGGTTCGGTTCGGTTCACGGTTAGTTCGGTTATTTATTTTATTACCGAAACTAACCGAAATTTTCGGGTTTTAGTTAAAATTCGGTTATATTCGGATAAATTCGGTTAATTCGGTTTATTTCGGTTTAGGTTCGATTAATTGAGAATAAAAAAAAAAAAATTGGGCCAAAGTTTTGTAGAGCCCAAACTCGAAATAAATTTGATGTTTTTGCTTGGGCCTGTGTTTTTATATACATACAAGTGTATGTATTGTCTTCCACATCGAGACATTAGGTTAGAATATGTATAGGCGGCGGCTCAACTATGGATCTCGATGATGAAGACGACGACAGATCTTGGATGAAGACGGTGAAGATGACGACGACGGCGAAGATGGTGAAGATGACGACGGCAAAGATGGTGAAGACGACGACGACGACCAAGGAAGATGATAAGATGGATTATATCTTTCGGTTAACCGTTCGGGTTGGTGAACCGAACCGAACCAAACTGATAACCGAACTCAATTTAGAACGCTGCCGATCGGTTCAGCTCTCATAACCGAAGTGGAACCGAAAACCGAAAATATCGGTTCGGTTCGGTTCAGCTTTCTCGGTTCGGTTTTAAAACGCAGGCCTAATCTAAACTATCATATTCTAACTAATTCTACATCTCTACTATCATTAAGCACTTGGCACTTGCTCTCTCTTTGTTTCTCTCTCTTGTAGTTTACATACATGTAGATATCATATATGATAATTACCAGATCTTCACTTCATGGTTCACCATTACGTTTCTTGATTAGGACTTATAAAAGTAGACAAGTGTCAATATACAAACAGATAAAATCGGAGGGTAAAATTATTAATATAGAACAATCAGAGAGTAAAACCATAAATATGGAAGAACCAGAGGACGAAACAATAATTACGAAACAAACCGCAGGCAAAACAACAGTTACGAAACTAACAAAGTGGCAAATATGGAAATTGAACCGTCAGAGTAAAAACATAATATGGGACGGTAAGACTTGAGAGGGTGAAACAATAATTACGAAATAAACTGAGGGCAGAACAACAATTACGGAACAAACCGAGGGCAAACACTCAAATATAGAATAGTCAGGGAAAAAACATAAATATAGAACAGTCAAAAGACAAAATTATAATTACGAAACAAACTGAGGGTAAAACAATAATTACGAAACAAACGGTAGGCAAATACGCAAATATGGGACAGTCAGAGGGCAAAACAATAGTTACGAAATAAATCGAGGGCAGAACAAGAATTATAGAACAAACCGAGGGCAAATACTCAAATATGTAACAGTCATGGAGTAAAAACACAAATATGGGACAGTCAAAGGACGAAACAATAATTACGAAACAAACTGAAGGCAAAACAATAATTACGAAACAAACGGTGGCTTTGGAATTAACCATATTGTTGTATTGTAATATTTATACTGTAATAAATATTAACAATTCGCACTGTTCGCATAACCAATACACAGATTTCACATTTCGACGTATCATTTGCAATATTATCATGAATCAGATTAGTGTAATATTGTAATATTTATACTGTAATAAAAATTATCATCAAATAATTAAACACATCATACACATTTATTATATCATTACTAAATTTATTACATAGAAATTATAAATAAAACTCTAAAAAAATCAGAAAGAAAACAAAACAAAAACAAGATATCAAAGATACTAAATAACCTTTTTATCAGAAAAAAAAAAAACAAATATTTAGGTAAGAACTATTTAATAAACAACCAATTTTTTAAGTTTTGATAAAACTAGGAACATTTGGCTGACCTAGTTGTTATAGAGTTGACCGATATCATACAAAATTGGAGAGGATGTTGTACAAAGATTATATAATCTAAAGTGACAAAATTGTTGAGACTTCAAAATGTGGTATTTAGATAAGAGATTGGTTTAACAAAAAAGAAATCAATCTGAACCAAATGTCCTAAAAGTTAAAACAAAATGATAAATCTATCTGATCTTAACGACACGTGGAATTTACACGACAAGATGGTTTAGACGATCCAATCTGAGGGTTGTAAAAGAGTAGTTAGGTGTATCTTTCCGCACTAGATCTTGCCCCGCGACACCAAAATCCAGGGCTTCGTCCCGATCTGCGACTCTTCTCTGTTCTGTACGACGCCGTGAAAGCAGCGGAAGGAAGCTTACGGCGAGAGAAGATTAGCCGACTACAATGGTGAAGGTTTTGACCTACTTCGGGATGACATTGGCGGCTTTCGCTTTCTGGCAATCCATGGACAAAGTTCATGTCTGGATCGCTCTTCATCAAGACGAGAAGGTTTCGTTACCTTCCTCTCATCGTGTGCATCACTGAAATCTTACATTTTCTTCCGTATTCTCGGCGTCAATTGTACGCATTCCTTCGATATCGAGTTATGTGACATCGGATTCGGGATTTGGGGTCAAACCCTAGGCTATCGAATTTGTTTAGTTATCCTCACACTGATCGTATTTTTTCGATTATAAGATATGGGTCTTTTGTGCGATTCCCATTTTGAAGAACCATCTGCCTCGATTTGAAGGGCAATTCTTATGTTGATTTGATGACAAAACCCCATAGTTTTGAAGTTCATCCTCTGCAAAGTTTTTATAATCTAGCTCTACATCATTACTAGTTGTTTTGAGAAGCTTTAGCATGATTATGGAATGTTGGACATATTTAGGCTATAGTTTCGTTTGACATCTGATTACATTTCGACACTCATCATGTAAGATATGATGATTAGGAGTTAAGCTTAATTTGTGTTTGATATTTTCTGCTGTGAAAGCACAAATAGAGATTTTGATTGCACTTGATTAGCTGTGGTTAGTGATATGAAACAGCTCACTGATATGTTCTTTTGGCGTTGAGTAGAGATTGGTGATTGCACTTGATTAGGAGCTCACTGATTGCACTTGATTAGGAGCTAATCTTCTCACTGATTGCACTTGATAAAGTAGTGATAAGGGATCTGATGACAAAACCGTATTTACATGCAGCAAGAAAGAATGGAGAAGGAAGCGGAGGTAAAGCGGGTTAGAGCAGAGCTGCTACGGAAGGCTAGAGAGGAGGATCCTCTTGCTTGATCTTCTTCAGTCATGTTTTGGCTCTCTTATCATATCAATTCACTTCTCTCCTTCACATTTTTTTACTGTTATGGACCAAAATGGAGTTTGCATAAAACAACAATACCATATATGCTTTTGAATGTGGGATGATCATGAATAATAGCGTCTTTGTTGGTCTTCTCAACTAATGAAATATTAGTGCAGAAGTATCAGCTTCTTGCTCTGCTTTTGTCTTCCTCGACCTGGTACTGTAATTGTGTATCATGGATTCTGTGTCCATGCACAAGTCAAGAAATGGATTTTTCTTTAAATTTTGTTTGTTGGTTTTAAGTTGTTGATTAGTTTTAACTTTTTTGGTTTTTGTCTCTGCAGAACTAGAAACCACATTTTTTTTTTTGGTCGAAGAACTAGAAACCACGTTTTAGTAATATACTGTAATGTCTTCTTTATTAAAATATTGAATTCTAAGTATTACGAACGAGGAACATAATCACTTTACCATTGATACTTCAAAAGCATGCGTACCCTACATGTATTTTGTAAGTCATTTATATACCTTCTCGTTTTTTTCTCTTTAGCATCTAAACTTCGTTCATTCATTAACGTAATATATTGTCAGTATTTACAAAAGATTGATAGTATTTGAAAAAGCAAAATTACATGATACTTTTTTGGAAGTCTTTAAAGAGGTTTTTGCCAAACATTCTCACAAGTAGAAGAATCACGATTATGAACTTGTCGCCTCCCTATTAAAACCTGCCCAAGTCGAACCAATAAGAAGTGCACTATAACTTTCAGAACCAATAACTCCATATATGTCACTTTCAGAACTAAAAATGCAGAATATATATCTTATTTTTTTAAAATTGCAATAAAGGCAAGTGACAGGATATATGAAAAGATAGATAAAAGTCTAATTTGAAGACTTTAGAAGACTGTACGTTTCTTTGATGTGTTTATTAATGTGCATATAATTTAGGTAGAGTCCATTTATAGGAAAAATATATATTTAAAAACTAGCCTTAAAACCATATGATTAAGTGGTTAACCAGTTTTTCCCGTCAAACTTTAAATCATATCATTTTTATAAAGTAATTGAGAAATAGAGAGGAAAAAAACAAAAAAGAAACTCCCTTGAACTGACATTAATTTTGTACAACATTAATAATTTGACGACAAAGGATCCTAAATCGCATCATTTTGTACAACCTTAATTTTGTTTTTAGTATTAAAAATGTTGCCAAGCACGTCATAACAAAAGTTAACAACCAAACGCATTTGAAAAAAAAAACATCCAAACAAACCCAAATGAAAAAAAAGTGAAGAGAGAAGATGAAAAGACATGGATACAGCTATATTTATATAGATCGCCGCCTAAAAGCCGAAACCATCATTAATTTCATATTACTGTTTTGCTTTCGTCATCCGAAACGCCGCCGTTTTCGAGTCTCTCACCAAAGCAACCATCACTTCCTTCCATCCTCTTGTCGGAAGACGAACAAGATTTGACGGTTTCATCTCGAGAGTGACAGCTATCTTCCACTGGTTTGGTCCCAATGTCAACAATGGAGATGGGCTCCGTCAGCAACCGCCCATCACGCGGCGGCGAGAAAAGAACCGGCATGTACTGCTCCATTTCTATTCCAGGGAGCCTCGAGTTCTTGAAATGTTCCTTCAACGACTCAACTCCCTTTCCCAGCAACAAAAAAAAAAGCTCTTTAAGTATATGTAATTAAAACCAGAGATTGAAGATTATTGCAACTTTTTAACACCTGGATTCGAGCATAAGTGACCTCACAGATCTTTCTAGAACTGTAGTCTCTCCATTGTTGATTGTGAAATGCCTTGTAGAGCCTCCACACTGCTTCAGGAGTTGTCAAGTTCACAAACCCATATCCCACGTTGCATTTGTTTCTTATAATACCAACCACCAAAAAAAAAACAAATCAAGATTTAGTTAGCCCATTCATCACTAATTTAATCTTTTTAGTCAAATAAATATTGACGAGTGATATTATTATTACCTGAAATCGATAGGGAGGTAAACAAAATCATAGGATGACATGGGCGTATTGTTCTCTTCACTGATTATCTTTTGGTTACAGTCATTGCAATGTGTATCCAGCATATTCAAAAACAGCTTCTCTCTGTAAATGAAACCATATTATAAAATTGACTAGTCAATTTTTGTATCTCTATGGGCCCTGTGAATACAAAAATAGTAACATATGATACAATATACATATAGCTTCATCACTATATCCGGAGGGTCTTGTTGACTTTCGTCAAAACCCAAATAAAAACAGAAACAATGCAAAACAGAAACAAAGCATTTCCTCGGTTTTGGACATAATCGTCGAACCAAGCACATGGCCATCACAATCACAAAGTATTAGGATGAAAGAGACAACATGCTTACGTGTACTTGTTTGGTATGTTTTTGATCATCACGGTGGTACGGCCGTCTCTGCAATCTCTGGACTCGGCGGCGAAAATAGCGTCTTCGTTTATAACGAAACAACCGTCGCTAAGATTCTTCTTCGTATATTTCTTAGTCCGTTTCCTATTGTTATTTGTGGTATGTTGTTGCTTGCACAGTCGATGATTATCCGGTATCACCTTCATCGCACCTCTTCTTACGAACTGACCCGCCGGAGACGGTAACCGGCGACGGTAATGCGGCGGCGGAGGTGGCGGTGGCTGTGGCTGTGGCTGATAGTGGTGGTGGTTGAAGAGGAAGCTTTTGTTGAAGCGCGAGGCGAGGAAGAGATTTTTGTTGAAACCACCGGGACGGCTAAATTGGATAGCGATTGGTTTCCCGTCGATAGCTTTTCCGTTCATCTCACGGAGAGCTATTGCGGCGTCTCTGACGTCGTAAAACTCAACGAATCTCTGTTGTCTCTTGTACGGCGTCTCTCTCAGCTCCTTCACGTCCCCTACAAATAATTTATTCGAACCAATTAATAAAAATCTGTAGAAAAGAACAAAAGAGAGTGTTGTGTGTATTAAAATTACAAAATCCTTCGAAGTAAAATTTTGGGAGATTTCTTTACCGTAAACCTGGAAAATGTGACGGAGAGTCGTGGAAGAGACGGAGGGTTCCAAATTCATAATCACGAGCGACCCTTGATTGTTCCCTTCGGGGACGGCCGTGAGTTGAGGAAACACGAAATGAGCCCACACGGATCGTCCGGAGACGAGTCCACGCGCCGCCGTGTAACTACGGCCGAAACGGACTTGTTCTTGATGCATGTGACGCTCGCGTATCTCCCTCAGTGCCCTCTGTGAGTCTCTCAGGTTGTAGAAATAGACGGTCACGATTCCTTCATCTGCTCTCTCCATTTCGACTCCACGCACCTCACCGAACACCTCCAGGTCTCGCCGAACTGATGATTCGCTGACGTCAGCGGGTACCGGTAAAATCACCACGGCTCGAGTCGGCGTCAACGATGTCGGGGGAAAATGAGGAGGAGGAGGTAGAGGTCCGGCGAAGTTAGGGAAAAAACAAGGAGGAGGAGGAAAAGGGTGGTAGATTCTGGTCGGAACAAAGAAGGTAATCGGATGTAGGTTTGCCGGTAAAAACTCCGGTGCTGTTGGGTTAAGACTTCCCGGGTTACCGGTGACGGACATGGCGGGTTTAACGGGAGGAAGCGTAGGAGTTTAAGAACTGGTTTATTTCCGGTGACCGGTAAAGGCAACTTTGTACTGATGGACGCTTGATCTTCCTCAGTGATCGTACTATCTCATCTCTCTCTCTCTCCTTCTTTTGTTGCAGGGAGGGAGAGCAAAAGTGGAATTTCTTGGTTTTGTTTTATTCTGCAGAGATTTTTATTATTATTTCCAAAATTCTAATTTTACTAACAGAAGTCAAGGTTCTCTAATCTGATGGTGATATAACTCACTCGTCCTAGAATTTACCGTTTTGCCCTGTAAGAGAGTATGGAAGATGTAAGCCCGATTGGCAACTACTGGTTATTTTTAGCGGTTCGGAAGAATGCGGCTGAAAACTATAGAAAATGGTGGTAGAAGATGGTGCCGTTAAAACCATAAAATATAATTATTCAAAAATATTTTTTTACTGATAATATTTTGGCAGTTTGAATAGTAAAATAGTAATAATAAATTATAAAATAAAACTAAAATTAAGTAAATTAAAATCTTAAATTATTTAAGATATGACTAGAAGCTATTCCTATGCCTGAGTAGAAACACAAATTACTGTAAGTTGTTGATATTGGAAGTGATTAATTGAATAAGATCATTTTGGTGTAGACTTGAGTTTGATTAAAAAAAGTTGGATGAAATAAAGTTTGAGCCTATTTTATTTGATGAAATTTAAGAAAATGATTATGGGTATCTAATTTTTTGACTTTGAACTATACAATATTTGTTTTTAATTGAGCTATTTAAATTTCTTTCAGAATTGTTTTGTCCAAAATATTTGTTCAATATGGTGTGATCTTTGATATTTTATTATATATATCATTTTTAATGCGTATCTGCTTTTTAAAACAATTATAAAAATTAATTTTGTTTCTCCCTTTTTATTCCATGCAATTTAAATTCAAATATGTAGAAGAAAAAAAAAGCGTAAAACGACGTGTATATATATTTTAACTAGTATGGAGTCCGTGTAATGCACGGGATAAATTTAAAACAAATATTTTAGATCATATATAGTTACAATAGATCAATTATTTATAATCTGAATTTAATTTTATTTTGTTAAATTTGTTTAACATAAAAATACCAAACAATATTTATGAAATGACTTTTTAGGCAATGGGTGAAAGAATCTTCCATATTATTTCTATTTATAAAGTAATTAAATTTTATATAAACAAATCTTATTTATTTCATAAGATTAAAAAATAAAAACCTAAAAAAACGAATGCACATAGTAACATTCATAATTTCAAGAAAAATGATATGTTTTACAATTTTTAATAATAAATCTAGAAATATGAAGGTTCTAAATAAAAAAAATATAAAAAAGGATGCAGAAGAATTTTATTTTTATGAAATCAGAAGAATTTTCTTTTTATGAAATTTTTGAAATCCCACATAAATATATTAATATTGTTCTGTATGGATCTTTAATTTTTACGAAAAAATATAAAGAAAATTAATATATTTTTTGTGGGATTTAAAAGATTTTTTAAAAAAAAAAGTATGCAGAAAGAGTGGGATCGTGGATGTGGAGAAAAAAAAGTAAATTTTTTTTTATCTAATAAAAGTAATTTTTTTTTAAACAGAATAGTAAGTGAATTTTTATTAAAAAAAATGTAAAAGTAGAGAATATGAGACTTATGACACGTATCACAAGAAGAGAGTAGCAGTTTTTTGTGAATTGACTTGTGATTTATTATATTTAGATGTTTTGGTCTTCCAATCAGCACTTACTTAACTGGGTGTGATAACTGATAACCACCAACAAATTAATGACTCCTTAACCGAACTTAAAATTTACCAGCTAACCAGACAAAATGAAGAACCAATTTCAACACTGTGTATTTGTCAAAAAAAAATTTCAACACTGTGTAACGTTTAAGAAAGAAAAAAAACCACTATGTGTAACATAGTTATTTAAAACACACCCTGCAAAAATAAATTACGACAATTTTTAAATGATCAAAAGAACAAATGAAGCAAAAAAAGAAACTAGTTTTTTAGACTAGTACACAAATTCCTATTAATTGGGTGCCAGGATCCATGTACAGTAATAATATAGAATTTGTATTTGGATGCAATAGCTCGTATTGTCGTGTTCCCCATTTTCACCGCAAAAGTTGATGGGCTGATTTGTCGTCTCTCCATCTCAATGCAAACTATCTATCTGCCTATATATTCTCTTAGTACAAATTTAGTTTGTATAGTTATGAATAGGGTTGTAAAACAACATCCCTTTTCGCGTTAAAACGACGAATAAACATATTAGCCCTAATCCCATACATACAAAAAACATATGCAAATTTTATTGCTACCTAAGATTTTGAAATCATATACGATACATACCGAAAAAGAAAAAAATTAATGGCTAACACTATATGTAAAAAAATGCTAAATCTATTGTTCCTAATTAAGTCTTTGACATTAAATACGCTAAATTTGTTTGATCAATACAATTGAATTTTTTTCTAACACTATACGTGTGCGTTTATGTATATGTGTAGAAGCATCCTCTTTATACATATAGGCAATATTGCATATAAGTATTGAATTAGAGGGGACGTAGGACCAACGAGGGACCCTGAGCGAATCCTTGTTTTAAGGAATGTTTTTGTTACCTACTTCCTTGTTTTTGGGCTGTCATTTTTTTTTTTGTCATGTTTATGCCATATCCTTCATTTATTACATTAACAGTGATTAACTGCATTCTACAGATGCTAAAAAAGTTTAAGCGAAACTGCAATATCTTTTATATTTGAGAATTTCGAAAAACAAAATTTAAAAAATAATTGATGAGTAAACCAAAAATTGTTGATTCATCATCACATGAGTGATTTGAGAAGTTTTGTTTTTGAAATAATAATTTTTATCTCATTCTCATATAAAACTAAAGTTTTAATTTATTTTATATGCGTTATTTTTAGGATAATTTAATGTGAATAAGTTAAGTCATCAATAGGACTCGGTTTTGTGATTCACATTTGTAGAATCTGTGCTTTAAACCGCCGAACCTTTTTAATTAAGTATTTGCATCCACTATTACTCAAAAAACTAACTTGGACTTGCATCAGTTACCAAATTTTATTTGGAATATAAACGCTACAAGTACTATTCATATGGTAGCCTTTAATCCTCGAAACAAAATGGAAGGTGAGATTCATGTTTCACAAGTTTTAGATCAGACCCGATCATCCGAATAGATGCAAGAGGCTTGCGCTAATATGCTCGATGAGACAGAGGAGAATATATATAATGGGCCATAGGCCCATGGCCCACGCATTCTATTTTAGTTTAGTTTGATTTAGGGATCTGCTACTACTAGCGATATAGGTTTTGCAGAAGCCTTGGACTCTGTCCCAGTGGCTCTTGCAGAGAACATTGGGTTGTAGCCCATAGAAACACACACAGCTGTAAAATCTCAGCAAATTAAGGTACGTGATTGATGAGTTTTGTCTTGTTACCGTGGGAGATCGGTAGGTATTGGGTATTAAAAGAAATGGATTGTTTTGTTGTTGAATATTCAGGAGAACATTCCATTCTACGGGATAGATTGCAATGACGTAGTAACAAACGATATGATGGAGCAAAACGTGTTTGGAACGCTGATTGGGAAGCAACAGCAGATCTTACTTGCAACACAAGTGGTTAAGTCAAGATGATACTCAAGATTGATGACGTCATCTACCCATCTGAATACTAATCATGTCTCTCTCTCTCTCTCAGTTTGTGATGCTCCAAACACTGACACCATCATGTTTGGCTTGTTTCTATGTAAGAACATTCCACAGATAATTTCCACTTTGGTGTTAAGTGTGCTGAGATTAATTTATCCAGCTTGCGTCGACATTTGAAGACTAAGTGTATTGATTCAGGGTCCCTCTGCCTCAAGTAAAAGTGAAACCATTCAAAGCCATGAACATTTATGAGTAAGAAAATATAACTGTTGGAGGTTGTAGATGTGCAGGTCATACATTAATGGAGCTCAGAAATCATTGGTTTGTAAAGTTTTGTTAGTAAAGATTTTGGTGGGTCGGCTCAAATTTTACTGGCTTGAAAGTCAAATAACGTTCTGTACCTTTTGTCTTCTGCCGACAATGATCATGAATGCTCATTAAGCTTCTTTGTTTGTTTGGTTAAAACCAATTTTGATCATTCAGATCTTATCACTGTTGCGAATGAATGAAAATAAAAAAAGAACTCCAAAAAGTGTATTATAGCTGAATTTAACTTGGATTGAGATATACTAATAATTGAAATGAAACATGATGACTCCTCTGTGTTTTCCTCCTTTTATATCGGAACAAGTTACGGTGATCCTCAAGTTGTGTCCCATTTCGAATTCCCAAAAAACAAAAACTATCCACATGGACATGGTATCACTTAGTGTATTTATTCCAAATTAGCCCAAAATCTCAGATTAACAAAAACAGAAAGTGATAAAATAATTTCTCCACCGACAAAATTTAGTCCTGTTAAGGGGAATTATAGGATTCCACTTAAGTTGGAAGAATCCGTGAGGTCGGACGATTTTGAACTTGTTACAAAATATAATCGTCACATGATTGATTAGAAGAAAGCAACATTTAATGTACCACATCCTAAGTCACTTTGAAAAACTGCAGCTCCTCATTTGGTTCCTTCTCCTTTATTGCAATAATAATTGCCCAAGGCTGGATTTAATTTCTCCTCGTCTCGGGAACACAAGACCAAGAACAAGATCCAGATCTGGTCCAATTAGTGGAGATTCTGTTTTTAGTTTTGTCAGATTCACAAAAACCACACTTGCCTCTCTCACTTATTACAGATCCTGCAGACAAATTAAATGCTATCCCAAAAATTAGTTATGCCCATGTTACACTCCAACCAAGGGAACCATAAGAATATACTTTCTCTACTAGGCCACAATATATTTCACATTTTTCATCTACAATGTACAATATCTATATGAATTCAAACCCATATAATGCGACAAAAGAACTGCTAATAAAAGTTTATATGTAAAAACTGTTGTTAACGCACGGATGTTGATATTAAGCTGTTGATTTAGTTTATTACAATATAAAAAAAACAACAATCTTGAAGCACTTGTACATATCCCTCCACCACAACATACATTGGTCCCTACTCCAAAAAAGTTTAAAAGAAACCCGTTGGTCCAAAGGGAATCCACACAATACTTTAGTATACACATCAAATCCAACTTACAACTTTAACCCTCCCCATAATAAAACCAAAGGGTAACGAAAAATGGACATAGGAGGACCAACCTATCCTCTTCTTTTTTGTTTTCTTCTTAATTATGTAGATGGATTATAACTTTAAAATTAAGATGGTTGGATTAACATCGTGATCCTTTTCGACAAAAGAGTGCACCAGCATTGGCCGTGGCCGAAGCAACCAATGAGGACGGTCTAGCCGACAAACTCGAAGCCTTTGCATAGCTTGAAGAAGATCCTCCACCCGAAGCCGTGAAAAACGCACCGTTTAGGAACAAATCACCTTCTGATCTCCAATTCCATTTCTTCCATTTGCTTTGTGGTGCGTCTTCGTATTTAGTCACCTTTTAAAAAAAAAGTCACATTATTGTTTTGGTCAGATTGAATTGAATATGATTAAAAGTGTATACTCTCATGTGACTATTATAAAAAATTCTCTCTTAATTACCTCTTTGAAGACTTTGTCGTTGGGAGCAAGAAATCTATTGCCTTGGCTGTTTATAGTTGGAGCTGCACTCCCACCAATTGCATACATTTGCCAATGCGTATAATCATTATTCACCACATGGAAATATCCATGTCTACATCTGCCGATTTCCCAAAATCACAGCTCCTTAGTTAAAATAATAACAAAATACAAGGACCTGTTTTAGCAAAACTCTCAAAAATTTAACTTAATATTTTTACCTGGGCATTCTCTGAACAAGCCCTTCACCAAAATGGTTAAAGGCAATGGTGACTTGCATGTTCTTATCTCTCGTGTACGAATCACTGTGTCCCAAAAGCATCACCTTGTTGTGGTGCGTCAAGTAGTTATTAGAGATCGTAATGGCCGTTGATCCATGGATCGCATCGACCAGACCGTCCGCACAGTTCGACAACGAGCAGTGGTCTACCCACACGTGGGAACCACCGAAAATCGAGACTGCGTCGCCGTCAGACGCCGTCCTCCACCCGTAATGCGACGGAGAATCTCTGACGTAAGCATTGCCTCTCTTCTTGCAGTCGTGGATGCTAACGCCGTGGATGATGATGTTGGTCACGTACTGGACGGTGATGCACGCGCCGCCGGCGATGTGGACGCTCGCTCCACGGCCGTCTATGGTCTTGAACGAGTTCATAATCAGCTCTTCTTTCAGATTTATGACCATGTCACGTGCGAAGATGATCCAGAGCGGCTCGTCCTGGATCACTGCGTGTCTTAGGGTTCCGGGTTTAGGGTTAACAGCGTCTTTGTCGCTCGGGTCGGTCACCACGTAGATTTTGCCGTCCCGGCCGCCGATTGCGTGTTTGCCAAACCCAATCGCGCAATCGGCTAGCCGTTGACGGTTTTTCTCCCATTTCGGGTCGCACCTCCAACAGTCGTCGATCGGATTTCCGGTCCCACATGAGAGCACGCCTAGATTCCTCCTAGACGCATTGATCTTCCTACAAAATATATACACAACAATGTTATAAAAATGCGGATGTTCAGTAGTAAAAACTTTTAATTCGAGAAGATTTGGAAATTTTTGACGCACTCGTTTACTTCTTGAACAACGAGTTCAGGGTCGGAGACGGGAGTGGAGGCAGTGAAGGTCGGAGTTAGGACAAGGAGGAGACATGAGAAGAGGGAGAGAGACAAGTGAAGAAGTGTCATTCTCTTTATTTGTCTCTCAAGAGGATTTACTTATTAATGTGTTTATGAGATTTGAATGTTTTTTGTTTGGTGAGATGAGATGAGATAAATGGTGAGAAAGGCTTTGGCTTCTTATAGGCAAATCTCCTCCCTTGATTTCTGGGTTTTTAATTATGGAGGCCCCACTCTTTTCAGATTCTTTAATTTATATATACTAAAACGGCCAAAATCTCTAGTTAACAATTTTTCTAATTCACCGGCTTGTGTATTATTTCACCTAAATTCATAATGGTTACTGCGTACGTAGCGAAGCGGACGAAATGTACTAAAAAAATACATTATTGTTTTTGATGATCAATATATAACTTATCGAGCAGGATTGCATAAGAAGACATATGGACTAGCACAAAATTGAACTTTCTAAGTTCCAAGATCAACTTCTTTGGTCAATTTCTGTTATTTTAAGCACATATACACACATGTCAAGTGGATAATATAATATGCATATTTGAAGAATGATGTTTTGATAAACAAAGTTGATGCAACTCTTAATGTGAGGAGACTTTTGTAATAACATGATAATGCTGAATTTGTTGCATTTTTTTGGCTAAAATTAAGGGATGTGATAGATAATTTATTTATATTTTAAAATACTATATAATTGTTGAAATGGGTGCTGCAAACAAAAAGTTCGTTCTGCCTTCTAGTCATTAATTACAATAACATATTAACATGTGTACGTATTAATGTTTAATTACTGATGCTTTTTTCCATAAAAAGTATCCCTTTGTGATCCTTTAAAAAAAGATACTGATACAAATCAAATCAAATAATGGGGCGTTTCAAATTGCTTGGAGTGTGGTTCGTAATATGCGTTTGCGTTCATACGTGCCTTAACCAGATTGGCTTTATAGTTTTTTTTTCGATTTAGAGAGAGCTTTTACCGTCGTGTAATTGGCTCTGTTTTTTTTATTTTGTATTCTCTGTTTTTGGGGAATTTTGCCAAGTTCTTGACCTCTGTTTTTGTGTTAAACTCTGTGTTTCGTTTTGATTTATTAATTTTTAGAAGACAAAAAACTCAAATCAACTAGTTTGGCGGCCAATCTTCAATTAAAAAAATATGTGTATAATACGGACATGATTGATAATTTTCATGTATAGTCTGATTAGAAAATAAGGTATTCGAAGACAATCACTTGTATAGTTTATATAAGTACTACACTTAAAACCAGATTTCGTTGTTGCGGAAGCATCATTAAATTTATGTACGCCATTATACTACAACTATTTTTGATTTCTGACAATATGGCCATGCATTTCTCATAAATAAGTTAGAATAACCATTAAAAATGTGTTATGCCTTTGATTAATTTCCTTTTATGCCTTTGATCCACAATTTAATGGGTGAAATACTTTATCATTGACGCATATGTGTTTTCTAATTGATATAAATTCTCCTAACTTTTTCAGTCATTGTCATATAAACATGTGTTTCTGTGGGAATTGATTTCGTTTATTAGTATGTGTATATTGTTTCATAAAATTGACATTATTCAAGTTGTCATCATTTTTTTCAAGGAAAAAATCATACAAATATATAGGGAGATACTCTTTTGAGTTTTGACAATGTTAGCCAGGATTTCACCTTTTTCGTGTGTTATTGATGAACTAGTTAGCAGAATATCATATGGTAAATACCTTTTCATTATTTGCACCGTCGAATCTATGCAACTGTTAAAAGATATAAATAATTCATTTTAAGGTTCATCATATCATCGATAATAGCCAATGACTATAGTCTATATATATATATATATGTCTACATCCCTAATAAATTGAATTATTTGCAGAATTTAACATGTCATAAAAATATAATGTCCATATCTATAATAAATTGGACTCTTTGCAAAATCTGACATATCATAAATGAAATCTTTTTAATTTTTACTTTGGGTCCATATCAAATTAACATGTATTGTCTATTGTGAAATTACTTTAAGATAAAAAAATCCATACGTAGTTTATATAGTTAACTATAGGATTAAATACATTGATACTATAGATTAATGTCATGCTACTTGCATATGTGGTTTGTCACAACTGACACGTAAAACTAAAATGTCATATACGATATATGTTTATATTATTTAGTGTGTTAAAGATCTTCAATTTTGTTTTTTATATGATTCATCAATATAAAGACAATAGTTAACTTCATGATTATAAGTACAATGACAAACAAACAAATGTGCACTATATGACTAAAATACAATATATTCCCAATGTAGTTATATATGAGGTTAAATGTCACATGAAACGAAATATATAAATCTATCAGATGTTAACTGTACAAAGTAACATATATACTATAAAGCTTTTTCTTTTGGCAACTATAAAACCTTTACACTCTTTTATATAGTTAAAGGAACTCCACAAAAAATTTGTTTTCCAACTTTAAGAATTTTTTTTTTGCAACCGAGTGATTCTTTCATTAACGAGAGGATGTAGGAACAGTTACAATCACTACATCTAACCAATGGGCACTACGGGCAGCATGAACATGCTCGAGACCAAAAATGACCACAACTTGGCAAGGATAGACCAAAGATTAAAAGCTATACCTATACAAAACAATGCTAAAAGATGGAAGCATAAGGTAAACAAAAGGACCATCATTTAGAGAGTCAAACTCTCTCACTGTCAAAGATATCGTGTAGCCAAGAAATTAAAGATGACTATGGCTACATATGATTGGTATCTTTTCTCACAAGTAATGTTTTGAGTGATGAGACTAGCCCCTCTGTTCGATGATACGTCTTCTAACACCACTTTCCAATCTGTTAATGGCTTCAAAAATAGAGAAAGCTCTTTCACTTGAGCTCGAAAGTATGGCTAAGTTTGGGGGCGGTTCAAATTTTAAATATATGTGTAACTTTTCTTTCTTTGTCTTTTTTTTTTTTTTTTATATTGGGATGTGTAAAATGTATATTGTCGGTAATACATGTTTACTTAGCTATTGATCACGTGATACCATCTTTTGTTTCTTTACTTTCGGTTCGAACCATCTCTGGGTTAAATTATGACATTGAAAATTTAAAACATTATATAGCTATTTAACCCAAAAAAACATTATAAAGCTTTAAAAAAAAAGGGAAATCACAATCGTTTACATTTGTCGGTCTATTTAATAATCTCAAATTATGTTTAATAATCTCAAATTATGTTTTATGAAATTTCCTTTCCAAATCGAAAACACACTTTTTGAATGATTAGGAGTTAATTAGGACGATGGATTAATGGACCCACCCATTTCCCCACCAATTATTGTTGACTCACAAGATTAATACTATTAATAAACTAATTAATTTCTGACAAAAGTACGATATCGTAGGACACATCGGAACCGGTTTCAGATCCAATAATCGGAAACCGATTTTCGTCACATGCTGACGTGGCAAAGCACTTAAAGGTCACGTTCGTCCATGTGAGCCTTGTCTGGCCACTCCCCTGCATTCATGGGTCTCATCTCGACCGTTCATTACTAACATGTCCTCCACGGTAAGCCCTCCGATCTCTGATGCGTTGCGATAGAGAGAGAAAAAAAAACGAAAATTTCTCTCTTTACTTGTCGGAGTACATCTTCGAGCAAAACTACGACTTTATATCTAGAAACGCATCAGAGATCGGAGTCCTTACGGTGATTTACGCTGCGTTACCAATCCCAGCAAAAAATTACATTTTTTTTTATTAGTTTCGCAATTCTGTAAGATAGATTGTATATATGTCGACAAAAGAAAATTTGAAAATACAACTATGAAACCAACGGTATTTTAAAATTTTCACGTTTTCAAAATGTAATTCTGTTATTTTTTTAGTCATCCACGTCATTTATTCAGTTTTCGCATTTTCAAGTTTCTGATATGAACATATTAAAAACATGACTAATATAATGATTTTTAATAAACGAAAACTAGATTTTTGCGCCTTTTTATATTATTATACAAAAATTCTATTCAAATTAAGTGTTGTTGTTCAATTATTTTACTATTCCAATTTGTGATTATATATATATATATATTAATAAATTTACATGTTTATATATTTTTGGTTTACAAAAAATATGTCATATAGTTCATGCGTAAACGTTTCCCTAAATATATAGACCCCATATGGTGATTTGTCATCTAAATAGTGTATAGCATACCTTTTGTCATCGTTTACAATTTAAGCAGTAAGCACGCACATTTCTAGATGTATAATTTGTTTTAGAATATTGGTTTTAAGAATCTAAATTATGGTTTACGCGAGTGAGTTAGACCAAAAAATTAATTTTTTTTTTACTGTTGTCCCATCATTATTTTGCTTATTTATCACAAAAATACACGAAGAATTAAAAGCATACGATTGCCTAAATTAATGGATCTAGCAAGATATTGGTACGCTATATTTTTTTTTTTTTGGTACGCTAGATTAAGATATACGTTTTGGGTTCTCTATTGCAATAGATTAGCCATTTTAAGGAGTCTAGGAATTCGGTTAATCGTATAATCAATTTTAGATAAACACATGAAAAGCTTTTACTATTTCCCTTTGTTTTTGGTCCTAATAAGAGTATAAGTACGCGGAACGTGATGGCTTGGACAATGGGGACGAAACAAACACTTATTTAAATACAGGAAAATGCATTCTAATTATTGAGAAATACAAATGATTAGACCAATATTCTGTTACTGAATAATAGAATGTTAAACTCTGTTCATACATTAGTCGTAGTAACGAACTATATAAAAAAACCAAACATTAAATATATAGTATGGACATTATTTGGAAATAGATAAGAGCCCTGAAGAAATGGTGACACAAAAGAGGGAGTCACATGGGGCTTTCTGAAGCCATGTGCTGATGATGATAGCTTTATAAAATCATTATTGATCTCATATCGCTATTGACATTTCTTACCATGAATTCTTTCTTTTTTCCCTCCATAAATATTGTAGTATTTTGATAAATATAATACTATAGGTGTTGACAAAAGAAATGATAAACTTGTAACAGTATTTATAAAAGCATCTTTTTGTGTTTTTGTGAGTGCCTAATGACTTGTTTGTTAAATTGTTGTTGCCCACTTTGTTCGTTTATCAAAAAGTCAATATTTGATTATATACTTGGTAATCATCACGGGTGTAATTAAGATGTCCCAAGTCCCGACGACCCATTAATTAACTTGTACACTCCACAATTTTCTTCGGAGATAGTAATATTCAATCATAATCTTTGCTAATTTTACACATCACTGGATTGACTAATTGAATGAAACTTGAGTTTCAGTGAGAGTTTATAACGAAAATCATGAAATCAAAGGACGAAAGCTTCAAATTCTCCTGTTTTCTGCATGTTATTTCAGTTCTAATGCTAAAATTGATGTCTATTGATCAATAGTATTAAATAAAGCTGGTAAGCGACTATTTCAAAGCAGCAAACAAATTAATTACTAGAAAGTTTACTTAAGGAAATGTCAAACTCCCAAATGATTGGATCATGTGTGATTAAATATGAAATCAATACAAAATTATAGTCACCCACTCTAATGATTAGTCTTTGTAATGGTATATTAAGTAATGATACTAATTACTTATATAATTATGATCTTAAATCATCAGATGATTAAGTAATGTATATTCGTATAGATTTTTTTTAAAACGTTTTTACAGTTACAACTCACAAATGTACAATATACACGTCGAACTTTGGACTACTGTAGAATTTTTCTTGATCAATCGAAGAGACAGAAAAATTAAAAACGCTTTGTTTTTTAATCTTCTACTCTAGTAGTGAGTAGTCACATTGTCACGTTTTTAAACTCCCCCAATCAAACTGGAAATGATTAGAAAGATTTAAGACTATCAGCATCAATTAACTCCAGTCAATTAAAGAATCGGCCTCTACCCAAAGGCGACTCAAGGGCGGCTCGAAGAAGAAATGGACCTGTACCATATATACTAGAATAAGCCCCTTAATTAAAAATATGCAGGCGCGTTGCAGCCTCGCAGAATCGCGATCTTTTATTTTGACCATTGTAGCATGTGTGTCAGACATGGCTAAAATTGCAAAGCTGAATATCCGAAGAAACATTTATTGTTCCTTCCTTCTTCGGTCGAACTAAGAAAAAAAAGAAATTAAGAAACCAAAACCATCTTAAATGTCATTACCTTCCTGTTACTATGTACAACCACTTCTTTAATCATTAGTCAAGATCAATGGTGATGCAAACCTAGATAAGAAGATGATTTTGCCAAATCTTCTAAGAAAGATCAATACCGACAACTTTCGCTGGTTCCGCTCTTTCCGTCAAGTTAGCACCCAGCTCCACCCCGAGCTGCCCTCTGTCCCCAGCCCCAAACGCATATACTGTCCCCGACTCTGTCATTGCAAATGTATGACCAGTCCAGTACACTGAGTTTGTCAAACTCACATGAACCACACGCTCTTTTGTCTCCTTCAACGACGAAACCAGCTTCGGGGTCAGAGTATTTTCATCCACATCGCCCTGCTGTATCTCGATGTCAATACCATTGTCACAATTCCGAAACAAAGAAAGCAAGAACACACAAACTTACCTGACCAAGATTGGCTGATTCGCCACAGCCAAATGAGTAAACCTGACCATCATCAGCCACGACAAAGGTTGTGTAATCTCCAGTGGCGACGTGGACCGCTTTAACATCTTTTAATCCCTCTACGACCTTAGGAGCCAACTCTGACTCTTCGGTTCCGTGACCCAAGCAACCATACCGGCCCCATCCCCACGTGCAGACTCGCCCATCTCTCCCAACTACAGCAGCATGCCATGCCCCGGCTGAGACCATAACCGGTTCCATCTTCAAAAGACCAAACTGCTCAATCAAGCGAGGCTGTTTCTCATTGGTTGCAGAACCATGCCCAAGCTTCCCACCCAAACCGCATCCAACAGAGTACACGGACCTACATAGAACCAAGAACATAGCAAATAGTAAGCACACATATAAATCGAGTTAAGCACCAACGTTACAAGTACTCACATGCCAGTGGGTTGACATGCTAGAGCAAGGAGATAGCAATAGCCAGCAGCAATTTGCACGACCGGGATGTTCTCCAAGGCCCCCAACAAAGGATGAGGCAACAAACAGTTCAGGTCGGTTTGGTGACCGAGTCTTTCATTGTTTCCCCATGATAATGTATAGACTCTGCCTTCTCTCGACAAAACCGCCGTGAAGTAATTTCCTATAGCGGCTTGTACCACGAAGATTTCCGTCAAGGACTTAACCCGCTGGGGAGTTGTGATAAGCTTAGTTTCTTGGACCTCTAATCCGGCCTGGCTAAAACAATCTTTTCCAAAGGCGTAAACTTCACCAGCATCACTGATTAACATTGTTCTGTCAGCGCCGATAGCTGCCTGAATGATCCGGATCCCGTTAAGTGATCTGCAACACAATGTACCTCCCATTAACTTAACCTTTCTGACAATTAGGCCAACTTGAATCATCAGAGAAATGAGTAACCTGACTGGTCGAGGCTGCCAAGTGTCTTCAGTGGTTCCCTGTCCGAGTTGTCCTGAACTGTTAGATCCGAAAGAGTAAACAACGCCCTTGGATGTTACAGCAATGCTATGACCAGGACCTGCAAGTGCTTGTGATTTCTCCCTCCTGCAGCCTAATTCACCAGCTAGCAAGAATCTTAAAACCAGCTTCCACGAGCCTCCGCATCTCCTTTTGGTTTCTTGGCGTTCATCCTCTCCCATACGTTTAAATATCGCCTTCTTTTGGCACATATCGAGAGCTGCAACTTCAGAGATGGAAAGTTCAAAGTCGGGAGAAAAGTTTGCGGGCTTCCTGAAGAACGAACATGTTGCCTGACGAAAAATTGAATAAACCAATCAGAATAGCACCAACCCACAGGAAAGACAGAATGAAAAACACAAAGAAAAGAGGACCATCACTTGCCTCGAGTTTAGCAAGGTCCCGAGGACCCAAATCACATGTAGTGAGAACATGAAGGACAATTGAAGGACAAGAAGCCAAGGGGAATTCTCCAGGAGCAGAATTCCCAAAGCAGTGTCGTTTCAGACACAGATATGAAGGGAATGGCAACTCCATAGCCGCGATTGGATTCTCAGGGAGGCTATAGAGTTGTAACGTAGCAGGGCTAATACCATTTGATGTTGTTGTATCCATTGGGCACTGCTCCGGTTTTGCAGAGCCCAAATGTTTAAATAACTCACTGAATATGAGCAAAACCATGATTAAACTAGTGCATTGGTCAGTCCTCTGATCTATACTCCCTAACAACCAAAATCTTCAGTCTTAATGTCAATATTATACATACAATCTAGTTCTACTAACAAAAGAGCTACCTTTGATGCTAAGTGGTGATGAACATCGACCGTGAAGACTTGTAATTACAGATAAAGCGATGAAATTGCCGAGAGAAATGCTGTTCATGTTTAGCCAATAAGATCACAAAAAGAGATCATCAAAGATCGAAAAGTGTAGTTCATAAACACGATATCATTGGATTCACAACTGATTAAAAAAAACATAAACAGTCTATAGTTAGACAAACCCAGATCAGAACCACCAAGGCCAAAGGAGAATCATGGTTAAGTAAAATATTAAGCGATCACTCAGAAAACCAAACACAATTCACAAAATTCTCTGTTCCTGGAGATCGTGATCGTGATCATCGATCGTGATCGTGATCATCGATCGTGGATCATCAACATATAGAAAGGTTAAAGCAGAAGATGGATCAGAAGAGACCCATAATTTTCACCAAAATCACATCGACGGTTCAGGGGGAAAAATTACCAGACTTTAGGACTCACAAGTTGGACCAAAAGAGAGAAAAAAGAAAGAGAGAGAGAGAGAGAATTGTGATTTTGTTTAGCGGTGGAATTTCACAGAGAAGAAGAAAAGGAACAGACTTTCAATCTATTTTTCTGTTGTTCTTTCTCCGTGAATTTCTATAAAATAAAAAGTTTGTTCCTTTGGGTTTTAATGGAAACGAAGAAAGGATTGGGGTAAGCTTCGATCTTATATCTATACGTTTCCCAACAAAGCGATTAGGTGTCTACGTCCACAGATGGAAATAAATTACTTGGCAAGTCCACTTGTACACAAGCCCAAGTCCATTGTTTTTTTATATCATTTGCCATTAACTTTGTCAAAAAAAAAAGTTAATGGGTAATATAAATGGATGATTATTAATAAATGTTAATTTTTATGTGGATACCGTTTCGGAATGATTGTTCATTTCAGAATGAGTTTCTCGATCCGATCCATGTCCGTTTTGAACATAATAATTTCCATTAGCATTCACCAATCACCAAATTACCTATATAAAAAGTCCATAATAAAGTTTTATGTTCAAGTGTTTGTTTATTGTTTCACTTTTTCCTACCTTATTATTTCACTTAATACAGCTATTATGTTAGTGTTCATTGATTAGTTGAGATTGTTGAAAATTTTGCAGAAGAGTAATAACATACGCATACGCATAACAGAGGCAACACACATTCATTTATCTCATTCAATTGCAAAAAAGTAAATATATAATTTCCTTCTATGCATTCATTGATTGAACAGAATTGATCCAAGAAAAACCAAAGTGTTTTAGATACAAAACTGAACCAAAACCGGTTTAAACTAAACTAAAATTATGGTTCTACGCTTTCTCCTCAAATGCCGAAACAAATTAAAACATCGTATCTTTTCTTACGAGACTGTTAATGTCTCAAAAGGCACATCAAATGAGAATCCAATGCACCAAACGGTATTTGCAAGAGAATTAATGTACATGGTTTTTTCTTCTCTATATGCATCTTTAATCTTTCCAATCCATATTTCTCAAAAGAAATGCTATAATTTCTATTTGAAAGAACATATTACAACATTTTTAATTTCTAATGATCGTGTTGTCTCCAAGATGAATCAAGAGGCTAAAATTTGGTAGGTTATTCTTACGGTCAACCACCAAATGATATAAATTTAACATTTAATAAAATAAAAATATTGACCAAAATTTTAATTTATTTCATGATTTTCGAAATGTTGAGCAGCTAAAATCTCTAAATGTTTTTGCAAATCTTAAATGAACAATACTGTGTTTTTTTTTTTTTTTTTTTTTTTTTTTTTTATCGTTTGAGATATTTGTTTAGTTAAATGATAAATAATCATTTTTTTGGTAATTTTTATAAACCCGAATGTATCTTATATTTACAATTTCTTTAAAAATGTACCTGAGATGAAAAATCAAAGTCTTAAGCAGATGATATATATGCCGAAAGAACGTGAAAAAAAAAAAGGTGATAAAATCGGATCGCAAATTCACAATACTCACTAGACATGCAAAAAATCGGATCTTATATGCACATATTACGATTGCAGCTACAAACATTTTATTATTGGCCCAAATAATTTGTTTGTTAAAGAATTGGCCCAAATATTGCAATATAAGGAATTTGTTGTCCTTCGTTAATGATGAGTCGTTGACCACTACAAGGCACCAGATTCAAAATACTCTGTTTTTTTTCCAACTTTTTAATTCCTTCCTCTTCCTCTGTCTAAAGTTTACAAATAAAACGGCTTTTTTTTTGGTTGGGAATGTAGTTTAACATTATAGATAACAGACATACATTAAACTAAATTATTTTAAAAAATATATATTAGAATTTCGAATAGTCAGTCTATGTTTTGGCTAATCTTTTTTGAAGTACCTAGTGCCTGGCAACATTTTGAAGATTACCTCTTTTGTTCAATTTGATGAATTCTTATAAATTAGGTTTTTCTAATTTGATAGACTTTATAAAAGACTATGACATGTAATTCAATGATTTGTGGTAGTGGATCGTTACATCTGAATAATGAATGTTATTAACAAAAGAATACATGCCATTTGTAAAATTGAACAAAAGAATACATGCCATTTGTAAAATTGAGATATATATATTCACATAAAATGTGAGGATCTATGTTATGCTTGTCACACGCATGTACAGATTACGATAGAAAGATGTGAAAAATAGCAAAGAATAACAATCTTGAAAAATATTTGCAGTTTTTGGTGTGTTGCAAACTTTTTTTTTGTCATCACTTTTATGTCTATCTATTTTGAGTATATAATAGATGACCATATAATGGTTATTTGTAAAAAAAAAAACGATTGTTATCAAAATCTTTTAGTAGTCAACTATTCGAATGTTTTTACTAAATAACATGAAATTCACGCATGTCGTAAACAAATAACAGGTTATTTTAGATGATGATGCACTATTTACACAAATATATTTAAACATATGCAACAACAAAAAATGCTACTCATTTATGATTTTACCACCACATTTTGTTTTCCAAACAAATCTCTTCCATATGGACATTTAGCAAATTCCCTTTATTTTTTTATATTCTTAATTGTTTTGTAAACAAAGACAATAAAATTAAAACTCAAGTAAAGCAGCGAAGTGATAAGAAACAGAGAGGTGGGACATAGAATCTGTGGCTCAAATCTAACCAAAATCTCCAACTCTTCTCTCCTTGGATAAGAGAAGTATCCAGAAGCCTTTCATTTCCACTGATCCTCCTTCTCTCCTTCTATAATCCCAAAACCATATCTCACAAACTCCTCCAAAATCTCTACTCTCTCTCTCTCATCTCCAAGCTCTCCGATCAATGGCGGCGACAATGGCGACATCAGCCAAATGCATGTCCCTAAACCCATCTCCTCCTAAATCCATAAACCAAACCAAACCCATCTCCTCCTCCTCCAAACCCTTCATCTCCCTCCCAACCCCACCAAAACCCACCGTCTCCCTCGCCGTCACAAGCACCGCCCTCGCCGGCGCCGTCTTCTCCGCACTCAGCTACTCCGAGCCCGCTTTCGCCGCCCACCAGATCGCTCAGCTCGCGGCGGCCGCGGCGGAAGGTAGCGACAACCGCGGCCTAGCTCTTCTCCTCCCCATCGTCCCGGCTATCGGATGGGTCCTCTTCAACATCCTCCAGCCAGCTCTTAACCAGATCAACAAGATGCGCGAGAGCAAAGGAGTCATCGTGGGTCTAGGCATCGGTGGTGGTCTCGCTGCCTCCGGGCTTTTGACTCCGCCGCCGGAGGCCTCCGCAAGCATGGTTAACGAGATGGCGGCGGTGGCGGAAGCGGCGGCGAAAGGTGGAGACAGCAGGGGACAGTTGTTGCTGTTCGTGGTTGCACCGGCGCTGCTTTGGGTTCTTTACAATATATTGCAGCCTGCTTTGAACCAACTCAACAAAATGAGGTCTGAGTAATAATAAATCTTATTTTATATATATATAATCATCGTTGGGATTCAAATGTAAAATTAATCCTTTGTTTTATGGACAGATTTTATGGTTAAATTTTGGACAAATATCCGTGTTTGATCTCGTCTACTATATACTCAATTTTAACTGTAACTAGGCTGCATATAAGATTTCACCGCCATTCTCGTTAATACAATCTTATATAAACAATCTATATTAAAATTTAAAACTTCAGTTCTTTAAAAAAAAAATTCAAATAATGTTTCTTGGTTTATCGAAAATGCATCCAAAAATCCTACATCGTATAGTCGAGTTGAATTTACTGCCATGTAATCTATAGTGACTATAATCTATCGATGGAAAAATGCCACATTTCTTCTGATATAATGTCGTTTTCTATTTTTTGTTGTTGCATATGAGATTGTACAAACATCACAAATACAATCTTGGAACAACTTAAAAGTTGGAATGCATATGTTGGTATAACATAAATTTTCTGGAAAGAAAATAAGAATGAGTTGCTTCTGAAAATTTACAATGCAAGAGTCATTCTGTTTGGGATCGCAGTACTTCAAATTGCAAAGTGGTGGCAATTTAGTTTGTAAAATAGACAATTTTTGTTAATACTACATTCTCATATACCAATGTGCTTTGAATCATGGTATGTTTCTCAACATATAGTACATAAATGCTGTCTGACCCTCGAAGTTAGTGTAAGCAGATTTTCCTTGCACGTGATGGAACATAAAATATGTAAAAGCAGAGATAAGCATTTGTATGCTTCGATGAAGTTCAAAGACATTTCTTGTCTATATATTAAGCATAATTTTTTTGGGGAAAAAATGTAAAAGTTTCGCTAATTTAATGTAAGAAACATATTTCAGACTTAATACTGAAAGGCATGAAACAACTCACGTGAGAAGCACTTTAAGCATTGAATAATTATGATTAATCAAATTATGAAACAAAAATGATGATATGTTGGAACATTTCAATGCTCTATTAAGTATTACACCATAAAGGGATTATTTGGGTTATCCGCTGGCTCTTAGATATGCCCTTAAAAAAAAGCAAGTGCATGCACTAGCTAGTAAAGCCCAAGAATGAGAACAATCGAAGGTTTCAGGTGATTCAAACCCATTGGGATCATGTACTGATGAGACCAAAAGGCCCAAATAAAGAATACCACATTTTCTGATGCAATGAAGTGCACAAGTTTAGCTTTTAGACGAGAAAAATGAGAGCAATACACGAAAATATATTATGAGATGTCCATATGGTAGGCATCACTTGTACATGCGTATGCATTCAGTTATGCATATTAAGATGGAGCCGCCTTACCTTTCGTTAATCAGCTGGTGTCGTGTGTGTTACAACTAATAGATTGGTGTGTGTAAGTAGGGCCGGCCCTGAGCACAAGCGGAGCAAGCATAGGTTTGCAGTCCTATCTTTTACAAAAAAAAATTGTTATTCAAAACGGTCTATTTTTTAATGAAAATATACAAAACCGACATTTTTTTCTTTTCTAGTTTACGGTCTTATGAAACTCAGAGCCGACACTGTGTAACAAATGTAATTATATGCAAAATGGCCACATGGGAAAGATGGGTGAATTATACGTTACTTATAATATAACCTGTCAACGTGACATAACGTCTGTTTTTGGGTTACAGATTCCCGATGTAACCTTTGACAATGCGACATACAACCAACTACATATAGGGCTGTGTATTTCGGGATAGCTAAACACATTCAGATGCTCTCCAATCAATTTTCCTTTTTCAACATTGGATTTTTATTTAAATAAATTAAAAAAACAGAGAGGATATCGATGATTCGTGTACGTTAGGGTTTTAAATTTTAAAATAAGGAAACAATCTTTGGGAATATCGAAAACTAAAGCTTACAAGTCTTACAAAGATTGAGAAGAGGAACTTCTAAGAAACCAACTGCAGAAGAAGAAAAGCCTTGCACCCTCAAAAGTTTCATTCCTTTTTCCTGGAGTCTTTAAGCAGCCCCTTCTTCCGGATCTGGAGGCACCTCTTAATGTTAAACGATTCGAAAACACTCTCGGGCAATGCAGAGACAACTGCACCCATGAGCGCGTGAGGCCAGTACGGTGTGCAGCGTGCTTCATAGCCTACAAAACGCAGTGCTGCCTTTGCGTAACCCTCTGGTGATGCCACTAAGAAGGATGCTCTTCTTATTGATGTCATCTTTGTCGCAACGTACAAGGGAACCTATGAAAACACTCACCCAATGTTAGCCATAAAATCAAGAAATCAAAAGTTATCGAGCAGTGTGACCCCCATTAAATTGTTTTGGTAATATACAACTACACACTGAGCATTAACAGAGTTGGAAAGTCCTACAGATTATTACCAGAACCAATATAATCTTTGGCATAAGGAACCAACATCCGAAAATGACTACAGTTAATCATCTAAGGTCACAACGCAGAAGAGTTATGTGATGCAATAGTTCCTCATTTGTAAAAACCAGTTAGCTTAAAACTAAAATAAGCTTTGAACAAAAAAATTTCAACCTTCTAGGTCCACTAAATAAACAGAAACAGGGTCAGAAAACCATGAAAAATACAGCATCATATCTTCTAGCGATTCAAGAAACAACCATCGCATCTTCTAGATATTCAAGAAACAACCATTGCGTCTTCTAGGGATTCAAGATAAGATTGATTTTACTCATTGCGTAATCCTAATTCTGTTCTTACAAAGACACATTCGAAAGCAATACCATCTACAAAGATCCATACAAAATCTCAAGCAAAATCCTACCTTAACCTATGATCCCTCTGCAGTATCATTTTTGTTCTTACAAAGCTAAGATTGGTTTTACTCATCGATTAATCCTACTTCTGTTCTTATAAAGATACACTTGAAAGCAATACCTTCTACTTTTCTTAACAATATCCAAATCTCTATTTCAACACAAAAATCTCAATGAAAATCAGGACACAAAATGAAACAGCAATGATTTAGGAAAGTTCACCTGGCATTGAACATCAATCCCACTCTTCTTGTACTCAACATGGAGACACCTTGTGAACTGATCCACGTACCTGAGAGAAATCAGACAATGTCACTGCTTAGACCACTCAAAAGCATCATGCAACAAACAGACAAGGGAATGATTCCTTACGTTTTGGCACCGGCATAAACAGAGTAAAACGGATAGGAAGGGATAAGAGCTGCAGCACCAGAGCCCATATTGATAATGGCACCACGCTTCCTCTTAAGCATATTGGGAAGCACAGCCTGAGTCACCTTCGTGGTTCCTTCAACGTTGATTTTGATCAAGTTTGTGAGCAATTCTTCATCAACCTCGTGAAAGTACTTGGCGTAAGGGTAGGACATCCCAGCGTTGTTGATCAGAATCCCAATCTCCAAACCCTCGATCGTCTCCTTGATCCGTTTCACACCTTCATCGATATCTCCGGAGAAATCCATCACGACGGTCTTGATCTGGACGTTACTGTACTTGGATCTAATCGAATCGGAGACATCGTTGAGCTTGTCGGGATTACGAGCGACGAGGACGAGGTTAAGCCCTTTCTGGGCTAATTGAAAGGCGAAAGCTTTCCCGATACCATCGGTGGGTCCGGTGATGAGTGCCCAGGATCCGTATCGGCGGAGATTCTTGGCGGGTCGGAGGAAGTAGATGTAGAAAGATCTGAGGAGAGAGAAGATGAACTTGAAGATGGAAATGGAGCCAAGGGCGAAGAGAACGAGGAGCCAGGAGGGCTGGGATTTGAAGTAAGTACAGATCTCCATGAGAAGATCGAGGAAATGGGTTTTCGCTCACCTTTTCTGGGTCCAGAAATGAGCAATTTAGGGTTTTTAAGGAGAGAGAGAGAGAGAGAGAGGGAGATGGGAAGAAGAGGAATTGAATACGGCGGAAGTGACGAAGGTGGATAGAAGTAGATGAGCAGAAAACCACCGGAATTAACTACTCTCTCTGTCTCTCAACCTTATTTTATTTTATTTTGTGTAGTCTTCTTTAAATTTGATTCATGTGATGTGAGTAATGAAACTTGGCACCTCCGATGTTGACAATGACAGATATGTTGTACATACCAAAAAATGACAAATTCAAGTTCACATGGTGTCTGACTTGCAATGCAAACACAAGGATTCAAATGGTGAAAGAAGGATAAAAGCGGTTAAAACGAAGGAGACATGCAGAAAGAAGAAAATGTTTTTAAGATTCATCAGATGGTTGTATTTGTTCATTATGAAAAAAATGTTATATTTGTTGGGTTGTTGGCGGTTTGACGATTAAGGGATAAATCTGATTTAATAATACTCGAATTTTTTGTTCGGTTATGGGTTGGAGATGTTTCCTTTTGAGACAATAACATTAATAAATAGTCAGGAAAACATCTGAGAGGAAAAAAAATGAATTTTTCCTCCTAAACAGTAAACACTGCTCAATTATGACTGGCCACTAATGTTTACGGGAAGAGGAAATGTGAATCTGTGATTATGTGAGCTTCGTTCTGAGCCCAGCTAAAAAGTTATTTTGGACCCAACGAGCTCCGTTCTAAGCCCAGCGAAAATGTGATTTGGGGCCCAATTTGCTATTTGGTGAGGACATAAATGGATTCGAGGAAAAGAACAAGATTTCCTGGAATAAGGTTGAGCTCTCCGGTTTAAGTTTTTTTTTTTTTTTTTTTTTTT
>OVAY01000220.1:0-11283 GCA_900406395.1 Kernera saxatilis | reverse complement strand
AAAAAAAAAAAAAAAAAAAATAGTTATTTTGATTTTGTGTTTCGGATCCCGTTGATGATTTATGGACACATAATAGTCATACTTTGTGATGAGAGTCTTTCACTGTTAATAACTATTTGCATAAAAAGAAAAAAACTGAGAAAGAGAGCATTTAGGAAAACATATTTTCTTTCTTTTGTAAGATCGAGTTTAGGAGCACATATTTACATTTCACGTTGCATGCTTTTGAGATTATAAGTTCTTGTAGGGAAATTAATGTTAACCTTAAGTAAAAACATCAATGGTATGAGATGTAACTGTGCAAATTAGAGGTTGTTTTCAATTTTTTCTTCTCTATTAATAATAAATAGAGGCAAACTTAAATTAAAGTTTCCGGGAATTGTGAGTGACACTGCTTTTACAAAAAGCAAGTAGCCAAAGGAGAAAAGGTGAAACCGATGCCTTTAATTTCCGGGATGAAGAAAAAGAAAAAGCTAATCCGAATATCAAATAAAGAAGACAAATTCTCTGTGACCATTGCAGTGACTCCACTTTCTATAGCAAAAGCATAAACAAAATCGGAGTCTTTGCTCACTGCATTCTCATCAACACGCTTTCCTTTCTTTCTCGTGACCTCATCAAAGCGAGACGAATTTGTTATTTATTGATTAGATTTTTAGAAATTAAGAGCATCCATGTGTGTGTGATCTTCAATGGGTCTGTGCTTTGCTCAACTGGCTGTAATATGCTTGTTCATAGTTGTACCTCATGTTCTGTCCCAAGTTGCAGGTACATTCTGCCCACAATCTGTTTGTTTAAATGCCCAGAGAGTTTTTTTTTCGAAAAGTCCTCTTCTTGATGTGTTCTAGAACAAATTCTTGATGTTTACTCACAAAGCTTTATCTTCAGATTCTCCAATTCTAAAGCTTTTTTTGGCTAATGGGATTTTAGCGTGGAGGGATTTTGAGATTCTCTTGTCGTGTGTTTTACTGTAACTAGTGGGAAATGAATGTAATTTTGATGAATGATTATACTTTGCAGAGTTTATAAGTATAGATTGCGGTGGCTCAAGTAACTACACGGACCCAAGAACTGGACTAGGATGGGTCTCAGATTCAGAGATCATCAAAAGCGGCAAGCCAGTAACTTTGGCCAGTACCAATTGGAACTCGATGCAATATCGTATGAGAAGAGATTTTCCAACGGATAACAAGAAATATTGTTACAGACTCAGCACCAAAGAGAGAAGGAGATACATTGTCAGAACAACATTTCTCTACGGTAGCTTGGGTAGTGAAGAAGCCTACCCAAAGTTTCAACTCTACTTAGATGCAACGAAATGGGCTACAGTGACGATTCAGGAGGTCTCTAGGGTTTATGTTGAGGAATTGATTGTGAGGGCAACTTCAGGTTATGTGGATGTGTGTGTATGCTGTGCTATCACCGGCTCTCCTTTCATGTCCACTCTCGAGCTTCGCCCGTTGAACCTTTCGATGTATGCCACTGATTACGAGGATAATTTCTTCTTGAAGGTTGCTGCCAGAGTGAATTTCGGTGCTCCAAGCATGGATGCCTTGAGGTAAAACCCTATTACACTCTTCTTTCCATTACATCATTCACAAGAATATTTGACAAGCATTGAAAAATGCTGAAAGACTTTCTCTTTTAGGTACCCAGATGATCCATATGACAGAATCTGGGAGTCAGATATTAATAGACGGCCAAACTATCTTGTTGGTGTGGCTCCTGGAACGATAAGAATCAATACATCAAAGAATATAAATACGCTGACTAGAGAGTATCCACCTATGAAAGTCATGCAAACAGCAGTAGTTGGCACACAAGGACTGATCAGCTACAGATTAAACATGGAAGACTTCCCTGCCAATGCTCGGGCATATGCCTACTTTGCTGAAATTGAAGACCTTGGTGCTAATGAAACCCGGAAATTTAAGTTGGTGCAACCATACTTTCCTGATTATAGTAATGCGGTGGTGAATATTGCTGAGAATGCCAATGGGAGCTATACTCTCTATGAACCTAGCTACATGAATGTGACTTTGGATTTTGTTTTGTCATTCTCATTTGGGAAGACAAAGGATTCTACAGAAGGGCCACTCCTAAATGCAATTGAAATTAGCAAGTATCTACAAATATCTATGAAAACTGATAGGAATGATGGTGAGTACTAGAGGCTGCTGAAAACATGCAGGTCAAAATTTGTTGAAAAGAGCTTACAGAAGTTTTCTAATTCTGCAGTGTCTGTTCTTGATGCAATTCGTTTGTTGTCCCCGGATAGCGATTGGGCCAATGAAGGAGGAGACCCTTGTATCCCAGTTCTTTGGTCGTGGGTAAACTGTAGCTCAACCTCACCACCTAGAGTCACGAAAATGTAAGATCTATAAAGCAAAGTTTTACATAAGTAGAGTTTGTGAAATTTTATTCTTGAGATGATGCCCATTAACCCCGTTGTGTGCATCTTACAACAGTGCTCTATCAAGAAAAAATCTGAGGGGTGATATTCTGCCTGGGATCAATTATATGGAGGCATTGACAGAGTTGTGAGTGGTTCGGTGCTGCATTAAAGATATTGTCTTGGATTAGTCTCTCTTTGTCTCTCTGTCAGGTGAGTAAATTTGCTCTTTTATAGGTGGCTGGATGGTAATGGTTTGACTGGAATCCTTCCAGACATGAGCAAACTTGTCAACCTGAGAATCATGTAAGCTTGCCAATCATGACCAATATTTCTCTTATAATTGAAGACACTCGAATACCAAAAAGCTTTACTTTGCCTCATCTCTTCTACAGGCATTTAGAAAACAACCAACTTAGTGGCGCTCTCCCACCATACCTTGCCCATCTGCCTAACCTACAAGAACTGTATGTAATCACAAAGTTTGTGAAATGTTTTGGCGTTTGACTTATACTGATACCTCGGCTGAAATTATCCACTCTATACATGGCAGTTTTAACAAATGTTATTATCTTGCAGGTTTATAGAAAATAACTCTTTCACAGGAACAATTCCTTCAGCACTGTTAAAGCGGAAAGTTGTGTTCAAGTGAGTATGCTACAAGTTAATTAGTCGAAAACAAAAGGTCACCGCTTTTCAGCGTTTGTCCGGAAAGAGAAATTTACCCTTTTATCAACAGATTGAGTTGAACACAAGTGTTGGAACTTTTTAGTGTATATATGCAGGAAATGAAATAAGCATACCAAAGTTTAAAGTTTCCAATTTGTTGGTAGAGTTTCCTCTTGAAGTGCTAATACGTAGCTATAACATGTTTTTCTCCAGGTATAATAATAATCCTGAGCTTCAGAACGAGGCACAGCAAAAGCACTTTAGGCTGATACTGGGGATATCAATAGCCGCTGTCGCAATTCTATTGCTGCTAGTTGGAGGAAGTCTTGTTTTACTTTGTGCCCTTCCAAAGACGAAAAGTGCTGATAAAGGTAGATATATAGTTGTTATCAGGTTTCACCTAAGTGGAGGATCGTCTTACTCGTGTTTCTTCAGGTGATACCGCAGGAACTAAGACAAAAGGATTGGTAGCTTATTCAGCTGTGCGGGGCGGACACTTATTAGATGAAGGTGTAGCATATTTCATATCGCTTCCTGTGCTCGAAGAGGCCACCGATAATTTTTCCAAGCGAGTTGGAAAAGGAAGTTTTGGGTCTGTCTACTATGGTAGGATGAAAGATGGGAAAGAAGTTGCAGTTAAGATAACGGCAGATCCTTCTAGCTACTTGAACAGACAATTTGTGACTGAGGTATTAACTGATTCACTGCTATTAACTTACTTTGAATGCTGATTTTGGCTTTCTGGTGCCCCAAAGTTTCTTAATTAGATGATTTAATTGGGACAAACATGCAGGTTGCTCTATTATCAAGAATTCACCACAGGAACTTGGTTCCTTTGATTGGATATTGTGAAGAAGCAGATCGGCGTCTATTGGTTTACGAATATATGCACAATGGAACCTTGGGAGATCATTTACACGGTTTTTACCAATTTCCCAGATATTTCTCCCGCCTAAGCTTGGCTTTTCATTCTGTGAATGACTCATTAAATCAATCCCTGACAGGTTCAAGCGACTACAAGTCATTAGACTGGCCAACTCGGCTACAAATTGCACAAGATGCTGCCAAAGGTTTGTAGTAAAATTTCAAGATTATATCGTTTGTGTGGCTGTAATATGAATCCATTGGACAGACGAAACTTCAGATTATTACAGGTCTTGAATACTTGCATACTGGTTGCAATCCTAGTATCATTCATAGAGATGTGAAATCAAGCAATATTCTCCTGGACATTAACATGAGAGCCAAAGTGTCCGACTTTGGACTCTCAAGGCAGACAGAGGAAGACTTCACTCACGTATCCAGCGTCGCAAAAGGGACCGTGGGATACCTTGATCCAGAGTAAGGCCAATAACACAACCTCACAAAAAATAAAGTCTTCCATTTTTATGAACTTTTGACTGATACGGCATTGTTTTGACAGGTATTATGCTAGTCAGCAGCTGACTGAGAAGAGCGATGTCTACAGTTTTGGCGTTGTTCTCTTTGAATTACTCTCTGGAAAGAAACCAGTCTCAGCGGAAGATTTTGGTCCTGAACTGAATATAGTTCACTGGGTAAACACCTTTTCATTTGAAAGTTTTCACCTTTCACAGTTTAAAGCACTACATCAAGATTCACAAACGAACTAATCCCCTCCTTTTCTTGTTCACCAACAGGCAAGATCACTGATCCGTAAAGGAGACGTGTACGGGATCATAGATCCATGTATATTAGGCAACGTGAAGATCGAGTCAATCTGGAGAGTTGCAGAGGTCGCAAACCAATGCGTTGAGCAGCGTGGGCATTGCAGGCCAAGGATGCAGGAAGTGATAGTGGCGATACAAGAGGCGGTCAGGATCGAGAGAGGAAACGAGAACGAGCTGAAGTCATCCACTTCGAGCGGCTCGAAGGCGCAATCATCTCGTAAGACCTTGCTAACTAGCTTCCTCGAGATAGAGAGCCCTGACATCTCAAGAAACAGCTTAGCTCCAGCTGCTAGGTGAGTCCTCTTGAAGCTCAATCTCTCATGTTACAATCGTCACATATATGAATACATTTTATACTTATTGAATGTGTGTATGTAATGTAGTGTGTAATTTAATGTATCGACACACTTCTCACGTTAACTCTGTAGATGATGTAGTTGACAACAAAAAGAAGGGGTAATTAGGAACATAGAACGAAACCATATATATATATATATATTTTTTTTTTTTTTAAATTTGGTTATGGCTATTTATATCTATTTCAGAGCAAAAGAAATATTTCGTCCGTCATCGAGTCATAAATAGCATCAAGTCAAAAAAAAAAATATATATAAAAAAAGAGAGCATCAAGTCACTGATAGGGAAAATTGCAAAAGAAAAAACCCAACCTATTTCAATTTCACTTAAAAGACAAAAAAAATTAATGCGTAAATTAAAACCCAACATTTTTCAAAAAAAAAAGTCCAACTCATTTTAACGAAACAAGTAAAATCTCCTAAAAGTTAACGTTAAATCGTAAATTAAAAACAAAACACAATTGTTTTGGAGATCCTAAGCGTTAAAAGGGAACTCTCGATCAATTTCATCACTAGAAAATGTCATTAACATCGTCCTAGTTACCATTTCGTCTTCTCAAACGAACTATTTTATTGAGTTTACAGTAAACTTAAAAATATGGATTTGAGGATTGTTGAAGACGAATAATGTTTCCACAACAAAAACTAGAGTTCAAAATTTTTATATATACTTGCACATCTCGGTATCAAGAGCTTGATCTCCAAAATAAATGTTTGAAGCCATGCCTATTGCTCATGGGGGGTTTTCCTTGCTTCATTAAAATAGGTTGGATTTCGATTTGGTTCGTTATAATATGTTGATTTTAATTTATATCTCAAATTTTGTTATATTTTTTTAGGTGAAACTGAAACAACTGGATTTTCTTTTGCAATTTTTCATTCACTGATGACATGATGACAAATGAGTTTTTTTTTGGGATCACGATGACAGATGGTTTTTAAACAGAAAACTAGATTTAAAAGATAGATGTAAAAAATATTTAGTTATTCTATAGATTTGAATACATAGTATTTTTTTTAATACATAGTATTTCGATTTTTTGATAAATTTTACTAATTTTAAAATGAATTTTAATGTGGGAAAAAAAATCAGCATATGCTATTAACAAATTGCACAATTGCAACATTCAGCATCTTCCTTTAACTTAACAAAGAGAGTAAAGTGAAGAATTTAATCCAAAATATGAATATTGTTGTTAATTGAAAAGGTAAAGATCGAATGAAATTTATGTGTGTGAATTAAAATATATGTCGGTGTCACTTGTCATTTGTCAATATATATATGCGCGCACAACCACGATTCTAAATATTATTAAGATGTGGAAAAAATATATATCCAAAATATCACAAAAATATGTTTTAGTTATAAAATATCACTATTTTGAAGAAGAAAAAATACCACAAACTTTCGGTTTGTGATAAGTTCTAAAAGTTTATGTTTTAAATAGAAACTTAAGTTTACGTATTTTTCATATTTACATTTTGAACTCGTCAACAAATTGTAAAAGGATTATTAACAGCGTGGACTCGAAAATGGACAAAGTTCTACTTTTGAATATATAATTAGGATTGATTAGCTATGGTTTTTTCATTAATATTGTATTCGTATTTTTATATAATATTAGAAGAACATAAATTAGTAATTCTAAACCCACATTATCGTAATAGTCAAGAATATAACTTTCGTTAATTCAATAAAAAGGTTAAATAGTCAAAAGTTAATGTAATATTTTTGGAAGAACATATATCAATGTTCTAGCCACTTTGGTTTGTGGTCTTATATAGTTTTTATTTTAGTTTTTCTTTAACAAAAACAAGACCTTTTCATAATTTTTAACACAAAGCTTTCTAGATATTTTGTCTAGTATTAAATAGTAAAGTGAGTTATACATCAATATCAGGTATCTATACCAATCTATTAAAGAATGAAAAAATGTTGAAGACAGAATAAATTGGTGAAAATCAAATAACCTGAACTATCGTAGGCGGGGTTTTAATATTTTATACACACATTTAATTTTATTATATTGTATATTTAAAGTTGATTGTAGAAACCAAATATTTTAAGAAAATAATTTAATTAAACTAAGAATAAAAAGGAGAGTGTCCGCCAAAAAGATAAGAAGGGCGAAGTTCATCTTGATCCTTCCAATTTGTTGGTCACCAATCATACGCATACGCCTTTTTCTTTTGGTAAATATTTGTTAATTTCTCCTTATGGGATAAAGTACTTTATTAGTGGGCATTTTCCATTTAGTTACTTTTTATAATACTTATAATAATAATAATAATTTAAGAATCCTTTTGAATTTTGTATGTTTGTTTGAATGTATAGTTCATTCTCTCCCCTACCTCTCAAAAGTTTCACCTTTTAGCCACTCCATTTTTTTCCAATTCTTAAAGCTGAAAACGACTTCAACATTTATATAATCTTCTTGGTTATTAGACTTTGTTTGAGAGAGCATACAAAGAATTGTCTCGAAACCGGTAATGAGTAACAAAACAAATATGAGGTGATCGCAATTTTTTTGTCTAGTTAGTATACTTTTTTCAACGTCAATATTTATGGTGAATTATTATTTTGAAATAAAACCAATATCTAAAATTTACTGAAAATATCATATTGGTTTTCAAATTAAATTTTAAAATCAAAACTTTAAGTTTTGAAATTTTCAATTATTTTAATTCTATAAAATGCAACGTTTATTCCTTTGTTAAAGAAAATGCAAAGTTTATATAGATATATATATATATATATCTTAAATAAATAAAAAAAGGTTTCATGTGCAGCTGCGTGTTTTTTTCTGCATGTGTGTGTGGCAACCAAATGATTATGGTGGAGACTTTAAGAGGCAAAAGAATTATAATATGCTTATCATTGGCTCTAGGACAGTCGTTCCATAAATGAACCAAGTCCTCGAACCTAAATAAGCCTTAGCCATTTGCAATCTACGACTAGATACATAATTCGTCGTTTGCATACAAAAAAAAAATAAAAAAATAATATATATATAATTCGTCGTTAAAGAACTACTACTTATCGTAGATTTCCCATTTATGTATAGCTTCGAAAATATACGTAAGTAGGTGCATGAGGTTTAAATTTAAAATTTGTAGAATATCTAAGAGTAGACAGTAGGGCTAATGGTTCAATGAATCATAGGGTGTAATTAATATGGAAGAGGGTAGATTAGTTATAAGTGCAAAGGCACGTTACAGAAATTGCGATGCTTTTATTCGTTGCACATTTATTACTATATTATATAGTATATAAATTGCGTTTGAGACGTATAGCTTTTAATTAGTGCTCACATTAACTAATTATTAACCTAAGTATTAAACTGCGATGATCACATTTAAAACAAAAAATATATCTTTCCTATTAAGTGATGATCAATTTAATTTTTTGTTGGTTTATTTTAGTAATGTATTAGGGATAAAAAAACTTAACTTTGTATGCATTTAATGAAAACATCACTTTCACTAAAATAACAGAAGTGCCTTTTTATAAAAAAAACATATTTCTGCCACCTCACAAAAATTGTTGTTTTAGATTTGTCACATATCTATAATAAAAATAAAATGCTTATCATATAGCTGTTATGATTATAGAATTTCTTTTATGAATATTTTAACTTCATTTAAAAAATAAATAAAGAGTCAAATTCTATTTTAAAATATTGAATTGATACAACACCACTTATTTTAACATATAGGTCTTCTTTTTTCTTTTTTTTTGAGAAAGATTAACATATAGGTCCTAATGTTTCATTTTAGAGTTGGTTTTATATATTTCATATATTATTATATTTTAGCTCGTTAAAGATATTTGATGCAATGGGCTTTGATAGGATGCATATGATTGATGTGTATATAAGTTCTTATGTCATGGAGGGGGATGTCACCCGTTTAATAGGATGCACTAACACACTCATTGGTTTGCAATTATTATACTTTTCTTAATTACTCAATTACTATAATAATTATTATAATAGTATCAAACAATTTAAAATGTTGAACAAAGTACTGAGAAACTTCACTTAAAGGAACGATTAATGTTCATTGGTAGTGGATTTATACTTATACCACCCAATAATTAGAAGCGTAAAGCATTAAGCATTGGTTTACATGCACATAATTTGATGATTAGTGTTCCAAAGCAGCGCGTGGACGATGCGAGCCAATAAAATGTGGACATTCTGCAAAATTAGGGATTTACAATTTGACCACAAGTGTGAAATGTCGGCAGGTGATTGGGGAAATGACTCAAAGGTTTTTTTTGGTGTGGGTGTGTGGGTCTAATTTAACCTTAGTGCATCTTCTGTGGCGCATTATTATATATAACCTCTATATCTATTCTATTATTTATACTCCATTATCCTATAGACGAATATATGCACAAACACAAGTACAAACACAAACCCTTGTTATCTTAAGTAGACGTACGACCAACAAATACGTACGTCTTCTACGTTTTGTGAAATCCGTAGATTTCGTTATATGTATATAGGCCCACTAAATCATCGCAGTGACTACTTCCCCTCGGGGTTAGAGTTAGAGAATCGGAAAAAAAAACTATGCACAAATAACTTAAAAACAAATACTCTTATGTCAAAATATATACACACCCTTCATCACTCACTCCATTCTATTATGTAGATTTTTTTCGTTTCTCTTTTTTTTTTTTTTTTTGCATCAAGTATAAGTGAATTGAGATTTGAGACTATTAACTTATTAATCTTCAAATATACGTACAAATTATATGCAAAAAGAACAACTACATATGAAAACGTAGACAAAGTAACTCAAGTTACGTTTTAATTTGATGGAAGGAAATGAGTTAGTGAAGCATTTCTCTGACAGTAAATTTGTGTTGTATGATACCAAATTTACCAACCAAAACTTATTGCGACGACAACTCTACACCATTAACTCAATCAAAACTATCGAAACATTTCTCCTTACATAATAACACAAGGGTTTCGATCCGCAGAATCCATACTAATGTGTAGGATTTGCGTTACTGTTAAATTCTATGGGTTTATCATGGACTTCCAACTCAAAACCAATTGACAATGAGTGGATTGACCCATATTCCTTATATATTATTCAATGTCTTTTTCAACTTCCGATGTGGGATCTTTCTCTACAGTTACAGAAAATCTAAATGTGTTTGCTAATTTATCGTGGCCCATCATTATTGAAATCATTGTGGCAAATTTTAAACTTTATTCTCAATGTTCTTACATGATTAGGGCGTAGACTTTGGTTTTTTTTTTTTTTTGTGTTCATTCTGCATCTTAGTTATAATATAATATACGAAATACCATACACAACTAACAAAAAAGTTTGGATAGCAATGAAATAATCATGAATGATGAAAGTGAGACGAGCTATTGTTCCTTCAAATGCGGGTCACGTGCAAACCTCGTCCCTAATCCCATCAACAAATACATGGCCAATGCACTGTGCACATCCACAAACTCCCAAATAATAACACTGACTATAAGTTTATAATGCGTTTTCTTTTCCTCATGGCCAAAAAGATTGTGCAATTACTTAGCTGTCTCATTAACATAATTATAAAAAGAAAAAAATAAATGAAAGAGGAAGTATCTGTTGTGGTTTGTCAAGTCTCAACAGGCCACGTCCTCATCCATAAAAAAGCTTGTGCATGACAAGCTGTGTGCCATTTTCCTTTTATTCTTTTGTCTTTCTACTAATTTTCGTCCAATAAAATATAAAGGTCAAACATTTGAAGTCTTAAAGAGTCAAAGATCAGACATTTGAAGTCTCGAGGGTTAAACGTCACGATGTCAAAAAAAAAAAAACGTCACGATGTCAAACGGATCATGCAGATTGAAAATCATGCGATAGTCGTCTAGCTATGAGTTAATAAATCTTTATTATTGATGTTTTTTTTTTTTGGTAAAAATCTTTATTATTGATGTTTGTATATAATTTATAAAAATTATAGAATTATAGTCATTGGTTTGTTAATTTTATGCTAACAGACCCTACAAATGTATTATACTACGGAATTCTCTCTTTTTAACACACTAAAATATATAAAACTAGAGGAAAGTCCGCGCATGCGCGGATAAAATCATTTTTATTTCTTCATTTTATATTATAATAAAATAAATTAATTATTTTTATAAAAATAGTTTGTTGGTCA
>OVAY01000219.1:36565-77317 GCA_900406395.1 Kernera saxatilis | reverse complement strand
TGAAGAGCTGAGTGAGATGACTGAAGTTTTGCACATCCAGATTTAATATGCTTTCCTTGACTATCTCTGATAGTCAAGTTTATTGTTGTGTCGTGCTTAAATAATAAAAATTCAAAGCAAAAAAAAATACTAAAATTAATTCGTAGAATTTAGTGAAAGTATCCTATTGAAGAGGTTCACCTAACCTATAGTCACTTGAGAGATTTGTTTTTTAGTTTCTTCCTCAACTTGTGGCTGTAACTTGAAATTGTTGAAATCACTCTGTCTACAAGAATTGGTAGGTTCTTTTGCATTCTTGTACGTTAGTATTCTTATAGAAAATATATATAATTTTAGGTAACAGATTCTTTCCAGCATAAAACCCGTGTCTAATACACCCAATTAAGATAGTTCATTTTGTTGAGAAAAAGTCATTTAGAATAATATTTGTTGTTTTTGGAAATAAATGATTTGTACCTTTAAACATCATCAATATCTGGTCCATAATTTGTCTTATCATGATTCGAACAACTAACTAATCATGCATTGCTTTGCTGCTAACCCATAAAGAAAAAAATGATTTCAACTGGAAAATGATAAGGAAAAGAAATAACAATTAAAAAAAAAAATATCGAAACGAGTAAATCAATGAGACAATTTGGTAGTATTAATATTTTAAAACCAAATACGGATGATAAAATTCATAATCTGTTCAGACCAGATCGAATATTGGACAATCTAGCTTTTATATCCGGTCACCGCTCGTACTAATACTATAGTCCAGCAATTTTCGGTTAAAAGAGAAATGCAAATGAAAACCAAAAAGACTGGGATGACGAAAATGCCCTTATTGATGAAAGTTCCCAAACCCAATAATTGAAGGCAAAGAAATCACGAAGTCAAGAGTTCCAAGTCCACACCTTCCTGGGACCTCAAGTCACACTGCCAACTTGCAACTGTTACACAAAGTGACATGAACCATACCAAACCGGTTTTAACCATATTACCGGGTATTTGCTTCTGCTTCAAAATTGGTTAGAGCCGCAACATAGACTACTTAGTAGAAATGGCCGATGACCCGAAATCAGTTTCATGTCCAAATCCTCAAGATTTGTGTTTCTGATTTTGCAGCATCATAATATGAATATCATATTGACAGTTTCCTAATACTTGTTGGTACATTGTAACAAGCTTCAAAGAAAAAGGCAGTACAACATGCGAAAACAGAGCTTTCTTCTTATGATTAATCTACACCTCAAATGTGATTAATGGTTTAAAAACACGTATGCCCTGTATTAGAAAACTTATGGGGATATGTTCCTGTCTTTACGTGTTTCAGAGCCAAATCAATGCTCGGGTTAGAGATGAACCTCCTATAGCCTAAGCCCATAGGTTCTCAAAGAAGTAATAAATGTAGGGTCAGTTAAGGAACATAGACAATAAGCATGTCTCATACTAATAGAGATGATAAGTAGTGATGTCTATTTAGTTAATGGAACAGTACTTTAAGAAAAGCTACGGGTAGCAAAAGAAGTTTCCATTTCAAGTGAGGAAAACTTTTCAAATCTTCATGTTTTGTGAGAACAAAAGGTTTTTGGTAATGAAATGTCGACAAACCGAGTTAAAACGTGAGTAGTAACTTAGTGCTAAGTAAAGTTATAAAGCCAGAATCTCTACCTTATTTTCTCTCTCTAATGAGCCCTCACCATCCGAAATTTCGCATTCGCCAATCGCTATTTTCCCGTGTTTTCCATCTTTTTAAGTTTAGATTTGTCTTAAGTCTAAACCAATCAGAAGAAGAGAAACTTTGAAACAAGAACCAAAAAAAGTGGGCTTTCTCTGCATCATCATCCCACTTCTGGTCCCCAAATGAAAAGGACAATCCAAAGCTAGATCCTTTCAAATTTCTTTCTCTTTTCGAATTTTCTGCAATTTTTATTTTGCTAGTCTATTTAACTTTATGATCTTTAGCAACAAAGTAAGGTGGAATCTATTTCACGCTTACACAAATGCATGTCAACTGGAGATTTTCTCTTTGCCTAACTTTTGACCATACTTAAATGTTCTCTCTTTGCTTTTAAAGAAATAAAAGATTTGGTTATCAAGCATACATGTCATTAATTAAAGCTATGACTTTGATTAGAAAACTAACAAGGAACCTATTACCTATGAACCAGCTTTTATATAATGTGAGTCTAACGTTAATTCTAAATAATTTCCAGAATCAAGCATTAACTAAGGTTTATTCTACCAATTCTGGATTTTAAAACTTCTGAACTAGAAAAGAAATTTATTCGCTTTTATCTTTAGAAACCATAGCTAGCATATGCTGAGAATTACTCCCCATGGAAACCTATACTAAGAATTTTTTTTCCATATTTAAGTCACTTAAGTCAAAAGATTAATACATTAACAACAAAGTTTAGATGCTCTATGCGGAAAATCGATTGAATATCAATGTATTCAAGCTATTCACGAACTCCAAAAGAATACAAAAATCCCAAAGATAGAAAAAATGAGTCAACTAATATACTAACCTGTGACGTGAGGTACACTTACAAGTGCAGGTCAAAGAACAGAAGAATATTTTCTCCATGAGTCTCCTGAGCTTCAAACAATCTGAAAAAAAGAAATAAAAAAAAACATTATACCAGAGTCTCATGCACATAATGCTATTTTTTGGTTCTTTCAAGAACCTCTCCAATCTTTTGAATTTGCATACAATAAACCATCATGAGTCCATTTCAAGTCGGAACTGGCAGGTCTTATTCATTATGACAAAGTACATACAGTTTCCCCCACTGAACAATGTAAAGAAGGGAAAATCCGACATTGTGTTGGAACAGCTAAAGTCTCATCTCGTCTTGTGATACATGAAGGTTATCGATTTCAACTTGTAGCAACTGTAATTTACTTCTAATATCTGATAGTTCTTTTTGGATGCCTAAAAGAAGATCAAGTCTTAGCTGAGCTTCTTCTTGGTAAGGCTTGGCAACGATATTCACAAAGTTTACTAGATTATTCGTCGCATCTGAAAGATCCTTTTGCATAGCATCTTCGAGCTGTTGAGCCAATGCGTCAGCCACTTTATTCACCTTACCAATTATAGCTTGCCTACGATATGGGAAGTTTGCTATAGCCACATACCTGCCACATAGATTATGTTATATACACAACTAGTAATTTGTCTAAAACATCATAATATGGCTTTGGTTGCAAGAAGAAAATACACTAGGTGACGTGATATAAGAAGGTGAAGTAATGAGACAATGGGAAAGTGGGAAATTCAGAGAAGTATTGTTACCCTCCAGCGGAGCAAAGGCCAAGAGCAAGAAGATCTTCCAATGTGGAGGGCAGCACTGAGGTTAGAAGTGATGCAGAAAGTCCTGCAGCTCCAAGCCCACCAAGTGTCACAAAGAACTAGAAAAAGCAGACAAAACTCAATCATGTCAAAAGAATCACTTGGATTGATTCTTGAAATATCCAACAAACTATCTGGGAAAATAAGATACTGAATAAAACATAACTTCGGACTGAACAGATAACCAAATTAAACAATGATAAAAGATCAAGACACTTGAATCGACTGAATTCTAGTAAAGTAAGAGCATGTTAGAATTTAATACTTGAGACTCACCACTTCTCGAATACCTTGTTCCAACCGCTTTGATGTGGTTCCGGCACTCAAGTTCTGTATTGTTTTCAAGCTGAATTTATCAGTTTTCCGAAGCAAGTCGTATGTGTCTATGCCCAATTGAGTTTTTGAATTGACATATTTTGGCCATTTATTTTCAAATGATTTCAAGGACAGGCTCCCTTCACGGGCAGTGCTTGATTGTAGCCATTCAGCATATTTTCCAAGTAAGTCCTGCAACCAGTAAAATGTAAAAACAGGCATAAGGAAACGGTTACAAATAGAAGCCATAGTCAGTAGCCAAAAGTACGTCCAATTCCCTAGGGTTAGAAACCAGTAACCAGCATCAGGTCACGACAAGACAAGATTGGACATTACTTAATTTATGCATGAATTTCTACATCTCAGACCTCGAGTAGAAGAACTTTGGAGTAACAGACTTACTTGAGCATTTGAGAGTGCTGGAGCGAGTATTTCACCACTAACTTTGGATGTAGCTGCTACCGAGGCCGAGTTTTCCCCTTTAAACACGTACGAGATCGCAAGATCGAGACTTGATAGTCGCAGAGTAGTTCCTATTAGATCAACAACTTGTAATCTGGTATTATCAATCTGCAATTATAGTCAGAGGATAAAACACAAAAGAAGCTAAGTTAGAACAATCTAATTCCTCCTACGTGATTCAACAAGATGTATCTAATAGAATTTCTACCAACGACAGAGCCTGCCTTCTCCAAGATATGCTCTCGTATTCCATCTTAAGCGCGTATTGTTTAGTACGACTGATAATATTTTCTGCTGAAGCCAAATCTTCCCTAGCAGCTATGCAATCTTGTCTCACAAGAGATTCCACAGAAGAAAGGAGACGCTCTGCAATTGCAATAGGTGTCTCCAATTTAAGCCTTATTCTCTCCATCCCGGTAGTAGTTGAGCTGTCTAGGAAGCTGTAAAGAAATTTCTCAAGTTCGTTGAAGCTCTGGATCCTCCAATTAGTATCAGGATCCGAGACCTCTAGATCATCTCTGCCTACCAAAGATGCTGTTGAAAGCTTCGCCTCAAGAGCAGACCGTGCGGACACCGGATACAATATCACATTTTCTGTATTAAGCAACTTCCGCGTATTTTCTTTAACAAATGAGATAGCTTCCTCAAGCTGGATCAGAAAAATCAAAACTTAGTCAACAAAAATCCAACACTATAGAAACTATCAAGAAATGGACATAAATCTTGTTTCTGATAAACCTCACGAGTATCACGGTAGATATCAGACTTATTTAGGATAAATACAAATTTCTTTTTCCACTGCTGGGTATACCGGAGAAAAGCAACCTGACAAACACAATGTCATATATATTAGCCTACAGAACAATAATGACAGCAGGAAACTGCAGAGGTAGAGATAGTTTAAAAGTATTCTAAATACTATTAATCTTAGTACTAAATAGTATAATTACGACACAATAGTTAACCTAATGACAAATTCCCCTTCACTTCACAAAGTCTTGATGGTCTATACATGACTTACGATTAAAAGCAGATTTAACCAGCTACTTAGGCAGATACATATTGAGAAAAACCAACAATAATTAAGATGCCAGGCAAACAGTAACCTCTACCTCACTTTCGGTTAAAGGCCGGTCAGCAGAAAGAACGAAAACAAGCAGATCTGCACGTGGAACAAATTCTTCTGTAAGACGTTGTTGCCTCTGAAGGATCACATTAGTCCCAGGTGTGTCCACGATATTTATCTGCTCGAAAAGAGAACAACCAAAATCAATCCCTCCAAATAATTAAAAAATTCAGGACTGCAATGCCGGAATTTTGAATGACTCACATCCTTAAGTATTGGTGCAGGAAGATAGCAGATGTATTGGCCGTCTGGATGCCTTTGGCAACGTTGTTGCTCTTCAGATTCCAAGTCAGAGTAGCACAGAAAAGTGATTTCATTGGTAGTGGGGACTACACCCTCTTTGAGATATCTCTTCCCAAGAAGTGCATTGATAACCGTCGATTTTCCGGAGTTAAATTCCCCCTAGTACCACCAAGTTATGAATTCCAATAAAATGCTTATCCATACCAAAACTAATTTGAATCATAAAAGCTACTTTTCTTGCTTTAATCATTTTCCAAATTTAAAAACCCAATATTGAGAAGCACAGAAGAGAAGTGCTAGAAGCATGCGCATTGTTTAGCGCATTGTTTAGCAAAGATCTATCTCAAGCTGTCTAGTGCTGGCAAAACTGTGTAACTAAAAAATGTTTTTCATGAATATAGAGCTAATACCAATGCATATTCCTGGAACCACAATTTGACGGAGTTGAGTGCAGAATTACCACTATAACCATTAAAAACGGCTCATCAATCCGGGAAACTGCATCAACCAGAAGGGAGACTTCCTCCATCTGTTATTGAAAAACAGCCCAAGAAGCAAATTAAACCATATAATAACCGCTAAAAATCTAGTGTAGAACCATTTCAGAAAAAATGACTTCAACTACCAAATGTTTTAAATAAAAATCACCAGTGGAGCCGCCTTCTGGATAATTTCAATCGTCTCTCTCAACACTGATTTCTCCATTTCTATTATTTGTTTCTGTTTGTCTTCTAATTTTATGAAGCCAGCAGAATTCGTTTTCTCCTTCAGGTTACTGGCTTCAACCAAGGATTTTTCGTAAAGAATGCTCTCATTCACATTCTGTGTTTCATGATTCACAACATAAGCTCCATCAAGACACTGGCGAAGAGCTACATCCCTAGAAGAACGCAGATCTTTCAACGAAATAACGAAACCAGAAGCGCCTGATTTCAGTAACTGCAATTCTTCTTTAGCTTCTTTGCTTCTGCAAGTCACAAAAATCGGTATTTTCACGCTCTTCAACAAAGAATCTGCCAATAAACCCACTTGTTTATCTTCACCAGATCCAAGTATAAGGAAATCAGCACCCTCAGAGCTAGAGGCACTTAGAGCAGAATCAACATCTTTCACAATCCTAGCTACCAAAGGTAGAACTACCGAGTCCGGGTTGGAACCCATCAAGGTGTTTCTTGCCACTATCGCCGGAAGACCTGACATAGCATTTGGAGACATCTCATCCGGAACTGCGCGCAGGGAGCAGAAAGCTAAAATTGAATGAAATAGCAGAAATTAGTTTTACCTTCGTCGGAGAGAGCAACACCACTGGCACCAACGGCCGTGGCGATATCAACGCGTTCAGCAATCAAGAGGTAAGCACGCCCCTTGACAAGCGATTTCAGCAAACAAGCGGCCTCGTAGAGCTTACCGGCGTTAACTCCACCATCAAGCACGACAATTTGTACCGATTTGGCTAATGCACGGTCGACTAAATCAAGAGTCTCATCACGATTCCCGCTCATAACCTCATCCGCGTCTAGCCGGAGAAGAAGGCCGGGAACAGCGAGTTCGGGACGCTTGTAACCACCAGGATAAAGAGTTCGCGGCCTAGAGGGAGAAGTCTGATCGGCGGATTCATGCGAAACGTTTCTGATCGAGAGAGAAGAGATACGCCTATGACGTGGAGGAGAAAAGGAGGATGATGAAGATAACCGACAGCACCGGCGAGGAAACGGGGGAGATGCGGCGGAGATGACAAACGGTGACGTCACACAATGCCGGTGAGAGATTAGAGTTCTCATGGAGAGAGAGAGAGTGAGAGATTTCTTCTGTGTTTCTGATTAGTTTTCTTATCTCTTAAATATCCGCTTGGCCCATCCGAAGCTATCATACGGCGCGATTATTTTATTTCAAAACATATATTTATTTATTTAATTAAACTAATTAAACTTAGATCAAATTGATGTGGAAAAAAGAAAATTAATTCGGATACGAAACCACTGAACAGTAACATCGTCAAAGGATCTTGAGGTTTTTTTTTTACGCAAATAGGAAATATGTCAACAACAAAAGGAAAATGGTCTTTTAACAGTTATGAAGTTACCAAGCAAGGGTCTTAATCATACTCTAATTCATCAGGTGTGATAGGTCTCTTGAGAGGAATCACAGTCTTTTTCTCTACATCTCTTGATAATGCCTTCCTCATATCTGATTATTGAGATCAAACCATTTCAAGTCAAATCTAAAGAAGGAGAGCATAAAAGTAAAGGCGATTATAGATAAAGAAAGATCAAATCAAGCCTCACCTAACCCGTCTTCCTCTCCTGAATAATACCGTAGAACCCGCCTATAGATTATGTAGCCAAGCTGCGAAAAAAGAGAGAAACATCAAACCTTTTTTTTATCAATGTCATCAAGTTTATGAGATTTCTAAGCTTCTAAACATTTCAGAATGGTAATATTTTACCTTTTCATACATCTTGATGGCTGGTGTGTTAGAAGCTCTTACGAACAGATCCACAAAGTAGGCCTTATCACTGCGATCAATAACCAGGAGTAAGATTATCATTAAGAAGACTAGAATATGGAAGAGAACTTTATACACAACAAAAATCACACTCTGCTTGTTTCTGTTAGGTCTTACATCTTATCACTGATATCTTCCAGGAGGTTCATCAGTTTCTTTGCGAGTTGCTGCCTGCGATATTCTGGAGAGACAGTGACGGCTGTCACATGACCATGCCATGATTCACCCTGCCCTTCAACTTTACCCATAACTGAAACCATATTGAATATTAGACACTGACATTTAAGATGGCTACGCAAAGAGAAACATAAAAAACCACCAGAAAAAGAAGCTAGAGCCTAATAGAAGCATGATAGAGGATAAAACCCTTTCCAAATTTAGCCTAATGTGACATAACAACCGAGATAGCTGAGAAATCTGATTAAACTCTTTTACATCAGACAAGAAGGAACAACTGATAAAGAAACAACAAGAAATTCCTCGCCGAGTTCTAAAATTCCGTCTACCCTATTTTCGAATGTCTTGTAAATCAGTTTCAAAAACAGTCACTCTTCCTGGTTTTACAACATTCCAGCTAGCTCCATCTGATAACCAAAAAAATATCAATAGTAGTGGCTTTTCACTAACAGTTCATCATCTCGGTCAAAATCTAAAAAACAAACGCAATCTCCACGAATTCACATTCCTAAGTAAACGAAGACAAAATTAAGGGAGACGAACATCAAAACGAAGAGAGAAAGAGAAAAAGATTCCTTACTATAACCCATGACACGATTTCCGGGACCTTCAGCAACATGGAAATAGTCGGGCCATCTCGCTAAGTAGGTCATGTAGAAGGACATATTGAACTGTGTCATGAAAGAAACTTTTAACAAATCAACAAAATCGCAATTGCAAAGAAAATAATACTCAAGACAGAACCAATGATTACGAATAAAAAGAGAAACGGGATTACTGTTTCAGTGAGGTGGTCTAGATTCACGGAGGTGAACCGGAGCAGATCGTTGCAGCTGAATCTACGTATCGTCGTCATCTTCCTTTCGCAAGTCCCTTTGAGCTTCCTCGGATTTCTGGGAAGAAGAAAGAGGACACAAATCAACAATGAAGCTCTTTAAATGGGCCATTTAGAATTTTAATTAAAGCCCATTTGATTTGGGCCCAAGACCAAGATGACGTCATATATAATTATTATGAAGACATACGCAGATTTCAGTAATTTTTCCGTCGTCTCGAACCATCTCAGATAGAATCCCCCGGCGGCGATTGAAGAAAACCTCTAATGGATCTGCTCAGGCAAGAGATTTTGAAGAAACGGCAAAGTCTTGCTGAAGACTCTGGTGGGAAGAAGTTCTTCAAGCGATCCGATATCGAGCAGAAGAAAATTCAGAAGCTTCGAGAGGAAGAACGACGCGACCAGGAGCTTAAGGCCCAGCGTAAAGCCGCCGCTGCCGGCGGAGGTGGAAAATCATCCGGTGATTCATCTGCTCCTGGCTCTTCTACGGCTTCTGCATCTGGTTCTTCCAAATCCTCCGCATCGGATGCGGCTGCGATCGCTGATTCCAAATCCCTAACCGACGAGAAGAACATCGAAACCCTAGTTCTCCCGAGGCAGGAAGTGATTCGCCGCTTGAGGTTCCTTAAACAGCCGATGACTCTCTTCGGAGAGGATGATCAGGCGCGGCTTGATCGACTCAAGTACGTGTTGAAGGAAGGATTGTTCGAGGTGGATAGCGACATGACTGACGGACAGACGAACGATTTCTTGCGTGACATCTCTGAGCTGAAGAAGCGGCAGAAGAGTGGTATCATGGGCGATAGGAAGAGGAAGAGTAGAGATGAAAGAGGGAGAGACGAAGGTGACAGAGGGGAAACGAGGGATGATGAGCTCAGTGGTGGCGAGTCGAGTGATGTTGATGCTGATAAGGATTTGAAGCGTTTGAAAGCTAATTTTGAGGATCTATGCGACGAGGATAAAATCCTTGTGTTCTACAAGAAGCTATTGATTGAATGGAAGCAGGAGCTTGATGCCATGGAGAACACTGAGAGGAGAACTGCCAAAGGGAAGCAGATGGTAGCCACTTTTAAGCAGTGTGCTAGGTATCTAACTCCTCTCTTCAACTTATGCAGGAAGAAGGTATAAAAATCCCTTTCCTTTTGTATACATTCTTGCTTTTGCTTGCTGTTTGGGTTTCAAATATTTTGCTAATGTCAATTCGCAGACTTGCTGTGTTAACTTATATGAGGTAGCAAATTGTTACGGAGATTAACTATGTTTATGCAATTGGAAATAGACTCTCAGTTTTTTGGTAGTAAGACAGATGCACAACGTCTAGGTTCCATTAGTTAGGATACTTTTGATTTCAGATATGATGACAGGGAGTTTTCAATAATTCTAATGCTACATAAGACATTGAGAAAGTAGAAGAGCTACTAGCAATCTGTTTCTTTAGTAACTCTATATGCACCTTGAATTTGCCATTTGGTGCCAAGCAAGTTTCTCTCTTTCTGTCTTATTAGGGTTAATATACTTTTTACATCGAAGTTTTATGAGCTCTCGTGAATTTATTGTTTCTGTTGTGGCTTACAAATTGCAGGGTTTACCAGCTGACATTCGTCAAGCTTTAATGGTGATGGTTAACTACTGCATAAAGCGAGACTACCTTGCTGCAATGGACCACTACATCAAACTAGCCATAGGGAATGCACCATGGCCCATTGGTGTGACTATGGTTGGTATCCACGAACGTTCAGCTCGAGAGAAGATTTACACCAACAGTGTTGCTCACATCATGAACGACGAAACCACTCGCAAGTATCTTCAGTCAGTTAAAAGATTGATGACTTTCTGTCAAAGACGTTATCCAACTATGCCTTCTAAAGCCGTTGAGTTCAACAGCTTAGCCAACGGAAGCGATTTACAGTCGTTGCTAGCCGAAGAGAGGTTCTTTGGTGGTGATCGCGAACGAGTCTCGGAGGAGAGACTCCGCCTGATGCCTTCTCATAACGAAAGCTAGTGTTATACAGTTTCTGCTTTGCTGTGTTTTGTACTTTTGTTGTTTTATATATTTAATCAGATAATTATGTAACATTGACTCTGTTATCTTCTTCTTTCGAGTCTTCATATGTAGGATCCAGAGGTCCGTAACTGAAACGACGTCGCCTAGAGATCTGGTAAGAGTAAGAAAAATCGAATCTTGAAACGGTCCAAATGATGTGATCACCTTATCCAAAAATGTTCGATTCTCATCATCTCTCTCGTTATCAGATTCTATTAAGCCATTGCTCATCTCCAGTCCATTTACTTGTACTAATCAGAAGAAAAAAAATAGAGAAAGGAAAAGAGAGAACTATGACAACTCAAGCCGCCGGAATCTTCAGCCCCGCCATAACAACCGCCGCTTCCACCGTCAAGAAACTCCACCTCATCTCAACAAGCCACCGTCCCAGATCTCTCTCCTTCACGAAAACCGCAATCCGCGCCGAGAAAACAAAGTCCTCTGCCGCCGCCGTGAAAGAAGAAGCTCCGGTTGGATTCACTCCGCCGCAGCTAGACCCAAACACACCATCACCAATCTTCGCCGGAAGCACCGGAGGTCTTCTCCGTAAAGCCCAAGTGGAAGAATTCTACGTCATCACATGGAACTCACCGAAAGAACAAATCTTCGAGATGCCGACAGGAGGAGCCGCAATAATGAGAGAAGGACCGAATCTGCTGAAACTAGCGAGGAAAGAACAGTGTTTGGCCCTAGGTACGAGGATGAGATCCAAGTACAAGATCAACTACCAGTTTTACAGAGTGTTCCCTAACGGAGAGGTTCAGTATCTTCACCCGAAAGATGGAGTTTATCCAGAGAAAGCCAATCCAGGGAGAGAAGGTGTTGGACAAAACATGAGATCCATTGGGAAAAATGTTAGTCCCATTCAGGTTAAATTCACTGGGAAACAATCTTATGATTTGTAACATTTTAATTTGTAAATTATTTAAGGCTCCACAAACAAACAAAACAAATTTTATATTGTGGATCTTATTAACAACACTTTTGAGTTTTTAATCATACTATATGGTTTTCTAAAAAGGAAGCTAAATGGCAATTTATCTTTCAAAAATCTTGAAATACTATTTACTTGTTTTTATTGAATGGATCTTCTTGAAAACATTTGAGAAAAATGACGGGTTCCGATCTTGATTAATCGAAGAAGAATCACAGATTTGATAAACAATTCTGCTGTAAAGATGTAAATGTAAAAATATATGAACATAAATATCCGCATAGTAAACACGAAGTAATATCTAAACAGAAAACAAAATAATATCTAAACGATAAACAAAGTTAAAGCTTTTATGTACCGATTACATGATTTTCACGTATTTTAACACTTAAATTTTCAGCTGCTAGTTAAGTTATGCTTGCAGATCAAAGACCAATCAATTGAAAACAACATCTACTCTCGAAATTCTCTAGTTTGAGTAAAAGTCCATTACTTGGGACATTAGTAGAGTTTAAAAATGGTCAACCATTTTGATTATACCAAGTAAATAAATTTCTTGTAATGATTATATGAGTTGATATATGAATATGTATAAGCACCATAAAGGAGCCACTTGATAGAGAAAGCAAATCTCTTATTCCTTTCTATACAACTTAATTAAGAGTCCCGAGATTTGGAGAGAGAGACCAAACTCCAAAGGAAGAGAAACTTAGCTAGAGTTGTTGATTGAGCCTTGCCCCCGCCGACATGGAATCTGCCACACCACCAGGAGTTGTCTTCATCTCCGGACTGTTTCTAAGTTCCGCTCCAACCACAGCCTCCGCATCTTCACTCGTCACCACCTTGTCTCCTGCTAGCTTCTCCGCCGCATCCTGCACAACCACACAATCCATTCTCAACATTTATAGGCTTCTAAAATCACCATTTAAATCCATCGTTGTATAGATTAGCTACTAAAAACCAAGAATCCCTAGCAATAAATTAGTTACTAAACTCAATTCGTTTTCCATATAAGCAAAAATGAAGTAGTCGCAAAACATAGACGAATCATTTCATATCCAACAATCTGTCCCTACATCTCATGTTTCTTAAATTTCTTATGGTGAAAATTAGATTTGATGTGCTAGTCTCTGATTTATCTATCTATCAAATAAATAAACGTAATAAAAATGTCATTACTGTTAAAATGTCTGCAATAGTGACTTTGCCTTCCTCCAACACCGTCCGTTCGTTAGTGGCAGCAGCCGCCTGAGCCGCTGCGGCAAGACCACCGGGTCGTGTCTCGAACTCACCGGTGGCTCTAGTTTCAGCCGCTTGAATCGCAGCCGCGTCTTTACGGTCCACAGGTTTATCTCCAAGGGATAAAGCCGTAGCCTCCAAAGCCTCCCCAATCGTAACTGTGTCTACGGATCCCATCGTCACAACCGTTGGATCAGGTTGAGAGAAACTAACGCCTTTCTCTCTTGCCACGTCATCACCGGAGACGATGAAAACGTCGCCGTATTGATCATGTGTCCGTGAATCTTTCTCATCTCTTCTTGTCTTTTGTGGGGAGTTCTGTTGCTGTGCCATTGCTTTGTTGTTGTTTTTCTCTTCCGATTTTCTGTTTTATTATTTTTTGGTTTTTGGATCTTGTAAGTACGATCCTATTAGTCAGATATCTGTTTGCCACGTGGCGTTTAGTTTCACACTTGTCTTGCCGCATGTTGATGTGATGGATCGATGCTTTTTAAAGTCTGTAAAGCGAATGTATTGAACTATGCTTAGTCCGTTTCGTTTCTTCATTTAAATCCGATTTAGAAATATTGTTGGATACTCAAATTCATTATTTATTTTATATTCGATAATCAATCAACACATATTAGAAGTTGAAATGAAAGTGTATTTTTTTTTTTTTCACTGGAATTATATTGATGATGGAAATGATACAGTACAGAAGAGAACCAAAAATAAACCACAAAGAGAACTCAATGTTCAATCCCACACCTACAAAGTGACGAGGTTGGATTTTTGATGATACATTGATAATACCATTCACAACTTTGTTCTGAGTCTTTCAAGCGACCATCAAAAGGAATTCCCGCACAACATAATCATAATCTGAAGACAGGCTGCAAACACTTTTGATGATAATTCGAATACGAAAACCTGGCAGTCTCCAAAAATGATGAGTCTCTTCCTATAATTTGCGATCGTCAAGTTTATCCTAGATCCGCTTCAAGAACTTTAAGATAAACAAGAGCTGCAAAAACCATTCAAGCTCCACAACAATATAAACATCCATCTAAGCTTTAACCACAGTAAACCAAAGATTAAAAGAAAAAAGACCTAACCAAAAGCTCTATCCAAAGCTAAAAAGGGAACATATAACTGAGGAAGAGAGACGTAGCCCTAACAAGGGAAACCTATTATTTTAATTGGGTCTCAAAATTAAACTCCAGCCCAAGCCCAATACCCTATAAGCCCAAGTCGATAACACTAGAGACACGTCATTCACACGTGTCCTTATTCTGGGAGAAGACTCGCCGCCACTCTAACCACCGGATCTCCAACCCCTTTCCGATCTAACTCCGGCAAGACGTGAACACCTTAATTTTTCTAGATAAATAACATTTCTTTTTGATAAAGTAATAGTAGTTATAACGGTAACATAATGATAATGTTTACAATGACGGTCACAAAAAAACTGATAATAAGGCAAAAACAATTTGATAAAATGCGATCATTGTGTAGTTTTCTTATCATTTCTGGTTCTTTTTCTGAACTCTCTCTTCTCTTCAGAGTATTGCTTCTTCATCAAAAGGCTGGACATTGCAGCTCTCACAGCTTCTGCTGCAGCACTCATAACACTCTCTTCAATTGCAACTTTACCTTGCAATTGCTCCAACAGTTTTGTCCCTCCAGGAATCTGCTCGTCTTCAACGATTGACGATGGTTCAGTCTCAATGCACGAGATGACCCGAACCCTTGAAAAACCAGGATGGTTCGAACCAGGTAGGTTCGAGGCTCCTGATACCATCCATAGTAACTTTGTAGATTTGCTTACAGAGATACTTGTGGGAATGAAACTTTCTCCAGGGATTTTGATCACCTACAAAATAATTGCCCGGTTCAAAATTTATGGTTTTGCTGATTTTACTGGATTTGCTAATAACTGTCATTACCTTTGTGATAGAGAGAGTGTGGGCTGATAAATCACAGCTTAACAATAATATTCCTTGAAAGCTGCATTTTACATTAATACAAGTAATCAAACATCTGATATGTTAAAGAAACCTATGCGGGCAAAAAAAATTAGAGTTACCTTTGAATAGCCACTGCTGCAAGAGATGAATTTGGGATAGAGCATATATCAGTAACTGTGACTTGGGCCGGTGGCTCACTTTCATTAGACTCTAAATGTCCTGCCTTCAATAAGCAAACAGCAATCATAAGGTGAATCAATGACTTCTCTAATGCATGTCGAAGAAGATATATAACCAAGAGTTCCATGTAATAAACTGACAGAAGAATGTAGGACTGAAATTTCTACCATTGTACTAACTTCACATGTCTCGAGAAGAGACCCAGATGTAATATCCCACAGTCGAACCTAAATTTTTTAACATTATTAGCAAGGAGTCAAGCATTACTCACTGGTTGTAAGATACATAAATGGAGACTTTAAGATCACTTACAGTCGAATCTCCACTTCCAGACATGAGGTATCCTTGCGTAAGCTCTGGATTCCAGACAAAGGCAATGCAGGTGATGAACCTATCGAGGGGTTAAGACAATGTCATATGAGCTGTTCAGCAAACAGTCTTGTTTACAATCATTTTTTTTTTTTTTTGTAAACAACATTAGATAAATATCCTAGAAACCAAGCATTTAGGATGAAAACCAGAATATTTGGAATGAGATTACATGTTGCTTTAAACTCTCACTTACTCTGTATGTCCAAGACAAAAACTCTGTATTTCATGTGCCCCTTCTAGAGGTTTCTTGGGAAAAACAGTCACCTATGACGGAAAACGTAATAACTATAAGAGCAATCCTAATAAGAAAGGCATGAAATTGTACATTAGTGGATTAGACTAGCTTACCCTTATCTTAAAATCCCGATCTGCACTGAGAATATAGCGACCATCTGGGGAAAATTCCTGAGAACAAGAAAAGATCAGAATGAGTGACATAGGAAGTTAAAACTTCAGCATTTTCCTGATGCAATGATGCAACAAGAACGAGACACCATGAAAGAAAGGCCTTTCGACAAAAATTTATCTTACCAGGCTAGTAATAATACTACAATAATGGGAAAGCAGCGGCGCACCCTTCTTACTAGGTAAATTTTCACCCTCATTGATCCCATCTAGCTCGACCACCCATACAACACCAAACTTGTCCGCATAGCAAACATGAGAATCATCACTACTTATAGCAACTGCGCTAACTCTCTTCTCAGAACATCTGCAATTAATTTTATCATATACGATTATGCGACTTGAGATAAGCATACAGTTTGCTTTGTAGAAACAGAGAAGTGAAATGCTTGAATCGTAATACTAAAAATGAATACACCAATTTATTACAGTCCTGCAAAATCCATATGATATGTTGGTACTAACTTACACGGTGTTGAGGCAGCGCCAAGACTCAGCAGACCAAATCTTAACGAGCTTGTCATCGCCTGCAGACACAAAAAGCTTTCCACTTGCACCATAGCGAATAGCTCTAATGGAATCCTTACGGGAAGGCCCATCAGATTCATCCACCAAAGTAACTGGACAATTCTCTCTGTCCGATAAAACATTTAAAGCAATCGGTTAACTATTACTAGTCTAGATAGATAACTAAACACTCCTCTATTCTAAGTTTACCCTTCCCACGTTTAAAGAATTTAAATTGGTAATTGAAATTAACCAGAATCATCTTAGAGCACCATAACAAAATCCGTCTACAATTACATTTAATTAAACTTCACAAAGTGAGGTCAAAAACAAGTCAAACACAAAACCATAAACCCCATTATCGTTTGAAACGTAAAAAAAACAAAAAAAAACAAAATTTAATATATGTAGCCGTGAAGCGAAGAAAAGGAAAATCTTTGAATTTGAAGGAGCCTATGAGCTTACATAAGATCGAATACACGAAGATCCGATCCGACAGTAACAGCGACAGATTTCTGAGATGGGTGAACGGATATCAATGCTGGAGCAACCTCGAATTTGCTTTGGTTTTCTCCTTCTTCGATGTGAGATTCTTCCATTGTTACACAGACGGAAGAAAAGTAGTTTTAGGGTTTAAGCAGTTTGCGAAAAAAGCCGCCACAAAACCAAATCGATTTTATATTTGGACTGTTTGGATGTTGGTCTAATCGTTTTCTCGTTAGAGTTACGAAATCGAGCGTGCGTGTGTGGTACTCGCTTCAGATGCGCGTAAGTCTGATTTCAACCATTTGCGTAAACTTTATTGGGCCGGAAATGGAAAGCTTTAAGGCCCATTAGATTATCTTTACTTTTTAAATATTCCAAAGATGTCTGTTCTATATGTTTTGATTTATCAATTTTTACATTTTTTTCTTCTTGTAGTTTTATGTAGGACTTCAACGTAAGTATATGAATTTTATGACAAATTAATAGATTTATACAAATACATCGAGGGAGCACTATATATCAAAATATAACATGGATGGGAGACATAAAATTGGTTAAAAGCAAAAATAAAAAGAAGAGGCTTTCAAAAAAAAAAAAGAAGAGTGAAACTCATATATTAGCGAGAACGAGAGCAATGGATACTAAAGACAAGACGATCACATTTCTGTTGGACGGGCTTTCATTACTCCATGGAAACTTCTTCGATCCTGTTTCCAAATTTCACCGATTAGACCCACACAAAAAAAATGGATTTTTAACAGTCTATCTTCAAAACGAAATTCTAAAATAAAAATACTATAAAATGAATGAGTTGTAGAATATATACTGTACCTGATGGTGAAAGAGCACTCTCAGGTGAACCTACCGGATAATTCACCGGAGAGGTGGTTGGCTCATTACTTCCGGCTACCATAACAACAGCTCCATGGTATTATAAGTATGATTAAGAATATTAGTGGAAAAAATGTTATAAAACCACAATTTTTAATTGTGGATCAAATAAACAAACAAATAAATTAGGTACATGTTTTTGAAGTGTACAGAAGAAGACCTATTTGTAACTTTGCAAAATGTGTATTTCTTTCATTACTCAATACTTTTGAAAAAAACTAAAGCAATAACCTATACTTGAACCAAAATTATGTTTTCACAAGACTTTGTAAAAGAGGGGTTTTTCATAATTAACTTTATCTAATTACTTTTACAAAAAAAAACTTTATTTAATTACCGTTACACTGGCTAGGCGATGGAGTATGAACACTACAAGCGGTGGGGAGATTGAGAGCCAAAGTCCAGTTAAAGCTGAAACCTGAAAACGAGCTTTCGTTGCCATTAACCACTGAACACAAACATTCCGGTGAAGATTTAACCACCGTGGAAAATCGACTGCAACAATTTGAAGTAGGTGATGATGAGCCACCGGTGAGGTAATCAAGGCAAGGGGAAAGGCTGGTCAGAGCGTCGCTGCATCCAGATTGGGCCGTGGCTCCACCGTATAGAACGGTGGCTAGTATAAGGACTAGCAATGGAGAAACCATTTTGTTTGAGGCTTTTTTTGAACTGTTTGATTTTGGAACCTATGTGGGATATGGCCATTAGGGTGATACTTATAGAGATTTTAAAATCGGGCTTTGTTTTTTAGACTTGGAGCGACCTGAATATATGCATTGCTTTTAGGATTAACTTTTGCGTTTATGTGTATTGTTGAACCAAAAATGTTACCATTGTAATTTAATGAAACCAAGCCAAGAATAGCAAAATTTCAAACTTGTTAAATACTTTAATGTTACCGTTGAATTTAATGAAAAATAAGGACAAGTCTAGTTCCAACAATTAAGTTTTTGATAATTTGTTGGTTAAGTTTTATTTTTTGTACCAATTTTTATATATCAAGACGTTAATATGAAATTGTACAATGGTAGATGTTAAATAGGTTAAACGTATTAAGTGTTAACAAACAGAAAAGGGTAAGCCATTTATTTCTTCGGTTAAGTAAATTTCTAGGATTTTTTTATAGCCTTAATTTGTGTTTTTAAACCCCTCGTCGTGGGGTTTAATGGGGCTCTTCGCATCTGTCATCGTCAATGGTTAAAGACACACCGCGATCGCGTATGTAAAATTAAGCTTTTTGTTAGCCTTCTGCTCAGTAAAGCCTTTGTCTTTTGTCCTAATGTCGCATTAGTGTATGCGTTTTGCCTGAGCCTATAGATTGTATCGGCGATTGGGTTCGCGCTCCACTTGTTCGATGAAATGACTGAGAGAAACTAGGAGACAGTTTCCTTCAATTATACATACCAACTGACAAGCTTCAAACTTGGTCTGACGAATCGAAGAATAAAAAAATGATGTTGTCATGGAGGAAAACGAAGCTTCAGGCTGTTTCGGTTCATCAGTGTCGTTGGAGTTCTTTGTTTCGTGGAGTCCTCGTCGATGCCATTGAAGTTACAGGTACTCAGTCTCAAGCTTCTTTACAACATGGTTTAGCGGGTAAAACTGCTCTGTCTAATGCAAGAAACCACAGTGTGTTATCTAAGCTTCGTACTAGTACCAGGTTTGATGTATGGTCTATCGATAGAAGAGAAGCATTTTCCACCATTTCAGGATCCATATTGCTTCAAGCCAGGGATCCTGCAAAACTCAATGAAGAAATTCAAATTGCAGTTGATCAACATAGATGTGATGAAGCTTGGAGATTGTTTGAACAACATATGCAAATGGAAGGGTTCCCTCGAAAATCTGTTGTTAACAATGTTTTGGTTTGTTTTGCTGAGAGTCTTGATTTCAATTGGCTTCAAAAGGGTTACAGTTTAGTGGAACAAGCCTTTGAGGAGAGTAAACAGAATTTGTTAGAGAAGGAACCTCTTGTATATCTCTCCTTGGCTCTCGCCAAGTCAGGCATGGCTGTTCCTGCATCAACGATCTTGAGGAAGCTAGTTGAGACAGAAGAGTATCCTCATGTGAGTGCTTGGTCAGCAGTATTGGCGCATATGTCTCTTGCGGGATCAGGAAGTTATCTTTCTGCTGAGTTGGTTCTTGAGACTGGTTACTTGTTTCAGAATAACATAATTGATCCACGGAAGAAGAGCAACGCACCTTTGCTTGAGATGAAGCCTAATACTCAGGCGTTGAACATTGCTTTGGCAGGTTGTTTGTTGTTCGGGACAACACGAAAAGCTGAACAGCTTTTAGATATGATACCGAAGATCGGTGTTAAAGCTGATGCTAACTTGTTGGTAATAATGGCTCATATATATGAAAGAAATGGGCGGAGAGAGGAACTGAGGAAGCTCCAAAGGCATATAGATGAAGCTTGCAACTTAAATGATTCTCAGTTTTGGCAATTCTATAACTGCTTGCTTATGTGTCACCTTAAATTCGGGGATCTCGAATCTGCTTCGAAAATGGTTCTCGAAATGCTAAGACGAGGAAAGGTAGCAAGAAACTCACTTGGAGCCGCCATTCTTGGATTTGATACTGCAGATGATGATAGATTAAATCTCAGAAAAGTTTCTGGAAAAGGATCAGAGGTTAAAGAACATGATAATCCCGAGACTCGAGTGTTTTCTATTCACAGTATGATTCCATATGAAGAGTTCCTTAGAGACAGGAAATTTTTGAAACTTGAAGCTGAGGCAAAGGATGTTCTTGGTGCATTGTTGGCTAAGTTGCATGTACAAGTCGAATTGATAACCTCGGAACGTGGTGTTCTGCAACCGACAGAAGAGATATATGTGAAATTAGCAAAGGCATTCCTGGAAAGTGGAAAGATGAAGGAGTTAGCTGAGTTTCTGTTAAAAGCAGAACATGAAGACTCCCCTGTTTCTAGTGATAACTCGATGCTGGTGAATGTTATCAACGCGTGTATTTCTCTAGGAATGTTGGATCAGGCGCATGATCTACTCGACGAGATGCGTATGGCTGGGGTAAGAACCGGTTCTTCGGTTTATTCTTCGCTCCTCAAAGCTTACTGCAAAACAAACCGAACTAGAGAAGTGACATCACTCCTTAGAGATGCTCAAAAGGCAGGGATTCAATTAGACTCCAGCTGTTATGAAGCTTTAATCCAATCTCAAGTGATTCAGAACAATACTCATGGAGCTCTCAATGTGTTCAAGGAAATGAAAGAGGCGAAAATACCAAGAGGCGGAAATCAGAAGTTTGAGAAGCTCTTAATAGGTTGCGAAGGAAACGCAGAGGCGGGACTTATGTCGAAACTCTTGAGAGAAATCAGAGAAGGGCAGAGTTTGGATGCTGGTGTTCATGATTGGAACAATGTGATCCATTTCTTCAGCAAGAAAGGTTTGATGCAAGATGCAGAGAAGGCGTTAAAGAGGATGAGAAGTCTTGGGCATTTGCCGAATGCTCAAACTTTTCATTCTATGGTCACAGGTTATGCAGCCATTGGGAGTAAATACACAGAGGTCACTGAACTTTGGGGAGAAATGAAATCCATAGCCGCAGCTACTTCATCAATGAGGTTTGATCAGGAGTTGCTCGATGCGGTGCTCTATACGTTTGTTAGAGGCGGGTTTTTCTCCCGGGCTAACGAAGTTGTGGAGATGATGGAGAAAGAGAATATGTTTGTTGATAAGTACAAGTATCGGATGCTCTTCTTGAAATATCACAAGACTGCTTATAAAGGCAAGGCTCCAAAAGTTCAGAGCGAGTCTCAGCTCAAGAAGAGGGAATCTGGTTTAATATATAAGAAATGGCTCGGTCTATCTTGATTATTATTGTAATCATCATTGTGGTGTCTACTAATAAGTTACCTTTAATCTTGACCTGCTCAGATCTGAACAGAGGCAGTATAAACATTGATAAAGCTTTGGATTTATTTATCTTTTTGTAAGATTTCGGTTTATATACACACCCAAATGCTTATTTGTTCAGGTTTCAGGTAAGCGAGCAGATGGGTTCGATCAATCGCGAATCGTGTTATTTATCCTGCAAAGATTGTGAACCTGGTGGAGTTGGTTGAAATTCTCAAAGGATGATATGAATGTATAAAGGAGAAAATGGTTACTACTAAATCACACTAACCTTTGATCCTGAATAGAGCACTACCATCTGAAACCTGTTGGCCTGCTTTAACTTTGAGGTCTTGTATGCTTCCAGAAGACGGGGCTTTCACAACGTGCTAAAACCACAGCGAAGGAGAATTAAACGATAGTTAGTTTAAGGTTTGTTATATTCATGGTATATGCGTTCGGGTATAAGAAGAGATTTGTATACTAACCTCCATCTTCATTGCCTCTAGGACTAATACAGGTTGACCTTGATCTACTTTGGCTTCGTTTTCGACAAGGACCTTGACTACCAAACCAGCCATGGGGGCTACAATGGTTCCTGGAGGGTGTGATGGTGTTTCTGAGCTGGTTCTGTGTTGGACACCTTCTTCATCTTCAGAGAATTCGATTCCTACCTTCTGCTTGAACTGATGGTGTTCTGAACCGTGCCATATATGGATATGCTTATAACCATCCTGCTACCAAAAACATATCATAAGCAGAAGTTTCGAGAGAGACAGAAAGAGCATGAGATATAGCTGTGAAGAGTTGCTTGAACATGATGCTGATGGTTTACCTTCAAGTACGTGGCTAGAGTAACATTCATGCTCAACCCGGCCGCTTCAACTCTAAAATCGCACTTTCCTGCTCGAGTTACTCTGACTTCTAAACTTGGAGAATCATTGCCTTCCTGTCTCGTGGAATGTTGCCAAATAATCAAAATCCCAATTATATGATTCATAAATTAAGTATGAATATGATTCAGCAATGGTTTCAGCGTTTTCTTTTGAAATGAATCTCATAGCGAGTTATACCTGTATGAGATAGCTTCCATCTGGTTGATATATCAAACCGAGTGATATAAGGTTTGAGCCATTGCTGTCGCATTCATTATTCCACTCAAGCTCAATCGTTTGCTTGGCGTGATGATGGACCCTAAAAGGAGGATGAGAATACCATATTGATGGAAGTTTCCCTGGATGAGTTTACACAAAATAAATTAAGGCATGCCCGGGAATCATGTAACTTGTGAAGAAGAGACTAGACTCATGTGAACTGACCATGATTACTTTCATTCCAAGCAGAATGCTCAATTGCTGATACACAAGCAGCAACCAGTGCTGCACTATGCTTAACTGCCTTGTATGCCACTTCTGCTGCAGCTGGATTGCTTTCATCAGCAAATAGATCACTTTTATGGTGCTCAATAAAATGAGTTTCTACATTGCCCACTGCAAATTCCTTATGACTAGCAAGGTTTTGAAGGAAATTTATGTTTGTAGGTACACCTGCTACCTGCCAACGAAGATATCATGTAATCACTGAACTATTGTGGTAACTAAGAATCCATGTGCGAGAAACTCGAAGAAGGTTCTTAAGAAATTCATAAATGAAACCATAAATCCTTGACAATTTAAGGTTATGCCACTGCAGAGAACTCCAAAATGTTGTTATCCGGGATCTAAGGGATGTACCTGAAAGTTAGACAAGCAATCCTTCAGTTTCACTAAAGCTTCGCCGCGATTACCTCCCCAGACAACAAGCTTTGCAATCATAGGATCATAGTGCATGCTAACAGTGTCTCCTTGCTCAACTCCAGTTTCAACCCGAACTGCTACAGAAAAGGTCCAACATGAAAGAGGTTCACAACAGGAGAAAAACAGGGCCTGATGTCTGACAGATAAGAAAACTTTCCATAAGATGGAAGAAAAAAAACAATTTTATATACAATCAACTGCACCTGATGATGAGACTGCAACAGGGCGATAATGACTGAGGACCCCAGTTGCAGGAAGAAATCCTTTTGGAACATTTTCAGCATATATCCTGGCCTCAAAGGCATGACCTGCCAAGAGGATGCATATCCAAATCAGAATGACGAATTAACAGCTGCAAATTAATAGATAAACTTTCACGAAAATTGTTTAGATATTTTTTCTCCCAGAAGTAATTTGTTGAAAAATCGTGGATTCAATAGTAAAAAATTAAGGAATGAGAATAAACAAAAAAAAACTATTTTCCATTTATGGAGAGCGATACCTGACATTGGCACCTCGGATTGGCTTATGGGAAGAGGTTCCCTATTGGCAACCCGAATTTGCCATTCCACAAGATCTTGACCAACAATCATCTCAGTTACAGGATGCTCGACCTAAGAAGGATTATCAGTGTTCCTTTGGATAACCAAATGTTTATTAAGGTAAATTTTATTATACATATAAATCAAAGAATCACCTGGAGACGGGTGTTCATTTCCATAAAATAAAATTGATCAGACTCAGTGTCAACTATAAACTCCACCGTCCCAGCATTGTAATATCCAACTGCCTTTAAATATCAGAAGGTAACAGAGTATAAGCGCTTCTTGTGGAAGTTGAAGTGAAAGATAGCCTAGCAGGAAGAGGTTTCAAAAAACTACACATCAATGGAACCCAAATTAACAATGGTAAACTTCGACCAGATAACTCATGATCAAATATTAGTAATGCACAACGTAAAATATAGAATATAAATACTCAAGGGAAATATACAGAACATGGTAATGATTAATGAAACATTTTCGACTAAGATTTCTCACTGAAAACCATTAAATCAGTAAAAGATAAAAAGCAGGATTTAAAGTGATACCCGTGCCGCAGAGACAGCAGCTTGGCCTAAGTTTGCGCGGAACTTTTCAGATATATTAGGCTGCACCAGCAGAGTTTCAATCAGACCCACATCCATGTATGCTAGAAAATATATGAACCAATAGCAGAAAGAAACACAGTCATTACCGCAGGAGCTTCTTCGATAATCTTTTGGTGTCTTCTTTGCACACTGCAATCCCTTTCGTACAGATGAAGAACATTTCCATATTTGTCACCAAATATCTAAAAGCAGTGGAAACACAGAAGGAGAATTAGTTAAAATGCTAGAAAAAGTTAAGATCTATGAAATATGTCATAACTAAATCCATGTAGCTTAAACAGAACATGGCAATACATATAGAAAGTTAACGCTTTAAACTACATAATATGTCTTCCTTGTATACATAATAATTGGGTTTCAAGGCGCCACAACCAGTCAACCATAGTGTCATAAAAGTAACAGAATATGGAATTTCACAACCCACTACCTGGACTTCTATATGCCTTGGTCGAGTGATGTATTTCTCAAGAAGAATTGTGTTAACGCCAAAAGAAGCAGCAGCTTCACGTTGAGCCCCCAAAAACGAGTCAGCAAAATCCTTCTCACTTTGCACTATCCTCATTCCCTGAAAAAAAAAGCTTACTTTACTTCAAAACCAATAAACGTTAAAATAGTATCAAATTATCGATCAATGATCTGTACTTTTGCCACTAAAAAAAATTCTAAACCATGTTTCTGGGGCCCATATTAAAGGTGAGATCAAAGTAAATGGAAAGTTGGAAACACATGCCAGTACTTTTTTTTTAAGCAACATGAGTAATTTGAGTATTACAGCAAGCTATCTATTGGACAAAACATGAGATTTTCATCTCATACGGCTCCTCGTTCAATTCATAACATACCTTTCCCCCACCTCCATGTGTTGGTTTGATTATTATAGGGTATCCAATCTTTTCCGCTTCTGACTTCATATGATCAATATCTTGCTCATGGCCATGATATCCAGGCACGAGAGGAACTCCAGCAGCCCCCATTATTCTCTTGGATGCACTGAATAAATACAGATGAGGGGCACGTCGTCAGAAGTTGTTCAAGTGAGGATAAAAGGACAGAGTGTGCAAAGAAGTATGGAGCCTGTTATGGTACCTTTTATCACCCATGTCTCTAATTGCAGATGCTGGTGGTCCAATGAATGTTAGACCTGAATCTTCACAGAGTTGGGCAAAATCGGAACTTTCAGACAAGAATCCATAGCCAGGGTGTATTGCCTAGTTATAATTCAAAGAAGACATCAATTACAGGAAACAGATTACCATTTACCAAAGTAACAGTCGTATGAACACAACCTATAGCTAGGATAAGACAATCCTAGCATTTATTCATTTATTTTTTGTTCACTTATGTTGATCCTAATCCCCCAGCTATTCCATTACCCATGAAAAAAATACCACGGTCAAGTTACAATTCCAGAAATCTCGCTCTCCTACTCCACGGACTTCTCGGGAACTAACCAATAGACTAATCAAAACTCACACCTGTGCACCAGTCCGAGCCGCTGCCTCCATAATAGTGGCGCCGCTGAGGTAACTGAGCCGAGCCGGAGGCGGGCCAATTCGTACCGCCTCATCGGCAGATTTTACATGGAGCGAATCCCTATCAGCGTCACTGTAAACCGCAACGGTCTGAATTCCTAGACGCTTCGCGGTTCTCATGATCCGGCAAGCAATCTCGCCTCTGTTCGCCACTAAAACCTTCTCAATGCACCGCTCCTTAGGCTTAATCGTGGCTCCTCCAGAAGATGCCGATCCAGAGATATCTCTAACAAGCATCGAGTAACTTCTCCGACGAACATTCCGCCGAAATGCCCACACCGTCATCATCGACATTGATCTCGATTTCGAATTTTCCCAGTGAAAACAAGTGTGACTCAGCAACTGTGTTGTTTGTGTAGTTGTAGATAAAACGAAAAATAGAGGGGGTTTTGGTCATTTCACTGAGGTTAATCAGCGATAAATAATGACGTGGCATGCTTTTTTCATGGTTGGTCCTCGTAATGGATATGCGTCTGATGTGCCGCTTGCGTTGCGTCTTTACCCTCTCGCGACCTAACTTTACCAGTATGGGCCGCAGGGGCTTCAATATTTCATAACGGGCCTAGCATTACGAAGCATTTTAGAGGCTACAAGGCCTTGTTTGAATTTTTGAAATATTAATATCTTTTCAATAGTCGATATAAATCGAAGTGATGTTTTGTATTTGAGTATTTTTAAATTTCACTCGGTCTTACCAATTATAGCTTAGTCTAGAGTTTAGTTTAGGATCAATTCTGACTATTAAAGGCATATGGAGGGATAATTATAAACGATTTTCATGTAAAAAAAAAAAAGATTTCTGAAAATAATATAAGCTTTGGGGGCATGAGAGCTGGAACTATTAAAGTGTTAGGTAGGTGGCTGTTGAGGGTTGACTTCCTCTATTCAATTTTTTTTTTTTTTTGCATCGGCTTCATCTATTCTAGAACCGACAAAACTAAAATTAAGAAAAAAAAAAAATCATTTTAATTGATTCAATAATGGCAACGAACTGAACAAGAATATATATATAATATATATAGAAAACTTATAAGAAAACAGTTGATTCGAAGTCACGTTTTTAATTTAGTTTACAATAAATGAATCTGAACCAACTTGAAACGCCATATAAATATATGTAACCTCTTATGATGCTTAGAAGTCAAATTGTTTGCAATAGAATACTTTATTTTTTTCGGTTTCTTGAATAGAATAAACAACCAGTCTTCGTTGAGTTTTGGTTGGTAACAAAAAGGATGATATAAGTTGCGTCAAAGAAGTAATCCATATTTAACACAAAAGCATTTCGAGTCATAATTTACTTATTCTTGTAAAAATAATTTGAACTGAACGTCACCATATTGTATTTCTTACAATTTTTACTTGAAGAAGTCATGAACAACAGAACATCATCTAACTCAACGTCTTTAATAGCCATTTTAATAAAAAAAATAAAAAATTGGAATTTTCGGACACGCAAGAGGTGGAATCTAAATTCCAACGTGGAGAAATAACAAAGGGTGACGGAAGTGGACCGAAAGCACACCGTCCAAGACATCCTGTCTTTCTCACTTATCACTTGTCAGCCTCTCTCTGTCTTTTTCTTTTTTTTTTTCATTATATTATTACTATTATTATCATTATTCAATATCGATAATCATAATATAACAGACGGATGTTTATCTTCATATAACGGAAAGAGAGAGAAGAATGTGAAATTTTATACTCTTTAATCTTATTAATTTATTTTTGAAACAAATTTTACAAAATATACCAATTATCGTAAGGAAAAATTATGCAATATAAGGTTTTGTTTGTTCCTTCCAATTAAAGGGTAACTTCCTACATCACACACTAGGTTTTATTTTTATTTTGTATCTATACGTGATTTTAAACTATATATATCAAAGATACATGAATACTCATTAGTCATTACTGGTTCTAACAACTAATCAAACTTATCACTGTTGTTATTCAGATCTATAGCCTTAGAAAAACAAAATATTAAAGAAAATTAAATACTAATAAATATAGAAAAGAATCAACTGATAAAAATACTTTTTCCATGGGGAAATGGAAATATCAGATCGAATCTGTTATTTTTCTCACACAAAAATTTATTTTAATTGTACATGGATTAATTAATTATTTTTTTGACATAAAAGTGCCACAAGTTTTTTCTTTTTTTTGTTTAAATTGCAGATCTCTTGGCAGCGAAGGCGATCCCGAGGACGCAAAGTCACGCAACTGCGAATTAAAAAAAGAAACAGAAACATTTTTGGAAAGAGTAGAGGAGGGTGAAATCGTCATTTCGTAGCTTCTCTGTAAGTCCACCACCTTACCTAAACCAATTCTCACAACGTAAAAAGTAGGAACAGAGCGGAAACGCCTGGAGAGAGAGATCTAGAGGAAGAAGATGAGTTGAGATATGCGAAGAAGAAGGGGAACTGAAAGCGGAAGCTGATCCGAAGATTTTTTAGAAGAGCTGTTATTTCCGGTAATCCTCGCGATCTTTGCTTTTGGTCCTGATTTCATTTCAGTACTGTTAGATTCGCTTGGTAGATTAACTTCTGTAGCCAATTTCAGTTCCGTCTAAGTACTGTACTATAATCGCTTGTTTCATGTGGTTTCTCTTGCTATCTTCCCTTGGATTTTGGGTGTGATCGTCTAATTGTTTTCTCGTTTTTAGAGCATAAGAATCGTCGTTATGCTGATCCCATTTTCCCTCTGTAACGAATCGTTTGATATGTTTCTGACCGATTGCTTTGGCCACTGCAATATATTTGTCTCGATTTTGGCCTTCATTGACTTGGTCATTCGTTTCTATTTTTCTACTTTTTTTTTTGTTTTGTCTTTATCTGTTTTCTATATGATTGATCAGCTTGTTCATTCTTATGGAAGCTTAACCCTTGCTTTTTTTGTTCTTTTCTTTGTTTAGTTTTACGGAGGAATTTGGTGTACTCGGCGGCATTGAGAGAGCCTTTGAATTTGCACATTCTGGTTCCGGAGTGATTTAATATCTTCATAGTTAAGCGGTGGTGGTGGTGTGTAATTTTTCTGGGAAAAATGGCTGCTGTTGCGAATGGTAACTCTAAACGCTATTCTTGGTGGTGGGATAGTCACATAAGTCCCAAGAACTCTAAATGGCTTCAGGAGAATCTTACAGGTATGCGATTCATCGAAGCTAAAAGTGATTTTGTTGTTTTGACGTGCCTTGTATTGCCCAAGGGAAGGATAATTTTTGTTCAGTGACGTTAGCTCAGTTTTGCGACATGCGGGGAACTTTGTCTGCGATTTACCAAGATGTCTCTACTTTTGTTGACAGATATGGATAGTAAAGTCAAGCAAATGATCAAGGTTATTGAAGAAGATGCAGATTCCTTTGCTAGGCGAGCAGAAATGTATTACAAAAAGCGGCCTGAACTTATGAAATTGGTTGAAGAGTTTTATCGAGCATATCGTGCATTAGCTGAAAGATATGATCATGCGACCGGTGTTATTCGTCATGCTCAGCAGACTATGGCAGAAGCGTTCCCAAACCAAGACCCCATGATGTTTGGTGAGGAGTCACTTGTTGGTTCTTCCACCGATGAGTTTGATCCACAAACGCCTGAGAATTATCCTCCTATCCGAGCCCCGGTTTACCCCACTGAGTTACAAAAAAATGCTTTGGGGATCTCTTTCTCTCATATGAGTACCGTAAAGCGAAATATAGCCTTTATGGAAGAGCCTCAGTCTGTGAGTAACGGGAAAGGTTTGAAAGGTGGAAATGCAAGGAAAGGACTGAATTTCAAGGATGTTGATGGAAAAGGAAGAAATGCTAAGGTTCTTTCAGAATCTGAACGCGCTAGCAAAGCTGAGGCTGAAATTGTGGCGTTGAAAGATGCTCTTTCTAAAGTGCAGGCTGAAAAGGAAGCTAACTTAGCTCAGTTTGATCAGAATTTGCAGAGACTGTCTAATCTGGAGCCTGAGGTATCTCGTGCACAAGAGGACTCCAGGGGGTTTAACGAACGAGCCACAAGAGCCGAAGCTGAGGTCGAAACACTTAGAGAAACGCTCAGCAAACTAGAGGTTGAAAAGAGATCCAGTCTCCTTCAATATCAGCAATGTCTACAAAACATAGCTGATTTAGAGGATCGTATTTCTCTAGCCCAGAAGGAGGCTGGAGAAGTAAATGAGCGAGCGAGCCAAGCCGAAGCTGAAACTCTAGCCTTGAAGCAAAGCCTTGTTAGATCCGAAACTGACAAGGAAGCTGCCCTTGTTCAGTATCGGCAATGCTTGGAAACGATATCTAACCTGGAAGAGAGGTTGTACAAAGCTGAGGAAGATGCGAGGTTAATCAATCAGCGGGCAGAAAATGCTGAGGGTGAAGTTGAAATCTTGAAGCAAAAGGTCTCCAAATTAATTGAAGAAAATGAAGCTTATGAACTCCAATACCAACAATGTCTAGATACAATTGCAGATCTAAAGCTCAAGCTATTTCATGCTCAAGAAGAAACCCAAAGGCTTAGCCGTGAAATAGAGGATGGGGTTGCTAAGTTAAAATTTGCAGAGGAAAAATGTGTCGTGCTTGAGAGATCAAATCAAAATCTGCACACTGAGCTGGATGGTCTATTGGAGAAACTGGGGAATCAAAGTCATGAGCTCACAGAGAAACAGAAAGAGATGGGAAGATTGTGGACCTGTGTACAAGAAGAACACTTGCGTTTCATGGAGGCGGAGACCGCCTTTCAAACCCTTCAGCAGTTGCACTCTCAGTCTCAGGAGGAGCTAAGCACTTTGGCATTGGAGCTGCAAAACAGGTCTCAAATCCTGAAAGATATGGAGGCCCGTAACAATGGTTTACAGGAGGAAGTCCAGGAAGCCAAAGACGAGAACAAAAGCCTCAGTGAGCTCAATCTCTCTTCGGCTGCATCAATTAAAAGTTTGCAGGGGGAGGTCTCACGATTACGGGAGACAATAGAGAAACTTGAAGCAGAAGTTGGACTGAGAGTGGACCAGAGAAATGCTTTGCAGCAAGAAATATACTGTCTTAAAGAGGAATTAAGTCAGATGGGAAAGAAACACCAGTTCATGGTAGAACAGGTGGAGTTGGTTGGTTTACATCCAGAATACTTTGGGTCTTCTGTTAAGGAGTTGCAGGAGGAGAACTCAAAGCTAAAGGAATACAAGGAAAGAGAAAATATTGACAAGATTGCTCTTCTCGGGAAGTTAGAAATGATGGAAAAGCTTGTTCAGAAAAACCTTCTCCTGGAGAACTCTATATCCGATTTGAATTCTGAGCTGGAAACAATCAGAGAAAAGCTGAAGACGTTGGAGGAAGCTTGTCTGTCACTCGGAGAAGAGAAATCAGGCCTTCTTTCTGAAAAGGACGTATTGATTTCCCGTCTGCAGAGTGCTACAGAGAACAGCGAGAAACTCTCTGAGGAACACAGGTTACTGGAGAATTCTCTTTTTAATGCCAATGCAGAACTTGAAGAACTCAAGTCAAAGTTGAAAAGTCTAGAAGACTCATGTCGCCTGCTGAATGATGACAAGTCCAGTTTAAGTAATGAAAGAGAAAGCTTACTCTCGTATATTGATTTAATGAGAAAAAAATTGGAAGATCTGGAGACAGAACAGGCAGAGTTAAAAATGAAGGTTTTGGAATTAGCGACAGAGAGGGAATCTTCTCTTCAGAAAATTGAAGAGTTGGGAGTGTCTTTAGATGCTAAGGACCGCGAGTATGCTAGTTTTGTGCAATCCTCTGAGAGACGGATGAGTGGCATGGAATCAAAGATCCATCACCTTCAAGATGAAAACCAGTGCCGGGAGAGAGAATATCAGGTGGAACTGGATCGGGCTCATGATGCTCACATTGAGATTATTGTGCTGCAGAAATGTTTGCAGGACTGGCTTGAGAAGAGTTCCTCTCTGGTTTCTGAGAATCAGAATATCAAAGAGGCTTCTAAATTATTACAGAAGCTAGTCACTGAACTAGAACAGGAAAATATTGGGAAACAAGTGCAGATTGACTCTTCGATTAACTGCATTAATATACTGAGAACGGGTATCCAGCAGGTATTGATGAAGCTTGAAATTATTCCAGGTATAGAGTCGGGTGATGAGACCTCGCAAGACCAGAAAAATATGCATGACATATTGAGTAGACTTGATGAGATGCAAACTATGCTTTTGAAGATTCGTGATGAAAACCAGCACTCTGCCATTGAGAACCTCGTCCTTGTTGAATTTCTGCGGCAACTTAAATCAGAAGCTGTAGGTATTGCAACAGAGAAGAGAATCATTGAGGAAGAACTTGGATCTCAGTGTCGACAGCTCTCGTTTTCGCAGGATGAGACCCAGAAACTTATCTTTATGAATGGAGAATTGACTACAAAAGTTAATCAAGGAGTCAACAGAGAAGAAGTCTTGAAAATGGAATTAGATGATTTGCACAGGCAAGTGTCGCAATTTCGAGATGACTACACCATTTTGCAGAAAGAGAGTTGCAAGACTTTGGAGGAGAAAAGATACTTGACGAAATCGACATTGCGGTTGGAGGAAGAGAAACGTAAACTAGAAGAGGATATTGCTTTGCTTCTTTCCGAAACTATATACCAAAGCAGTCTCATTCTTCTTTTGGAGGATGTCGTCTTGGAAAAACTTTCAGGAGCGATGAAACTAAACGAGGATCTGGATAGACTCAGTTTTGTTAAGTGTAAGCTCGAGGAAGAGAAGAGGGAGGTCGATGATAAGTTAAAATCTGCAGAAATTGAGAACTTGCAGCTTGAAGGTTTGCTAGAGAAATCGGATGCCGAACTGCTCTCTGCCAGATCAGCCAATGATCAGTTGGAACATGAAATTGCTAATGTGAAGGATCAGTTGGGTCAGAAGGAGGAAGAGCTTCTAGAAGCAATGCAGATGATCTCCTTCGTGCAAAACGAAAAATCTGAATTATCAAAGGCAGTGGAGGATTTAGAATGTAGATACAAGGAAGCTAAAGCGGTAGAAGAAGATAAAGATAAGCAGGTTCTGAAACTCCATGGAGATTACGATGAGCAGATTAAAAAGAATAGTCATGCGAACGAAGCTAATCTGAAATTGGAAGCTGACTTGATGAACTTACTCATGGAACTCGAAGGAATCAAAGTAGAGAAAGAAAAGCTGAACCAGGAGCTTTCCAAAGAGAGGAACGAGGTTGAACTATGGGAGTCTCAAGCTTCAACATTGTTTGGAGATTTGCAAATTTCGGTTGGTCATGAAACATTGCTTGAAGGATTGACCCATGAGCTAGCCGAAGCCTGCAAGAACGTAGAAAAAAGAAGCACAGTAAAAGACGTGGAGATTGACCAGCTTAAAGGAAGAGTGAACAACTTAGAGGATGAGAACAAAGGACAAAACGATCTTATGAGCAAATACGCCCAAGCTATTGTATTGTTGAAGGAAAGCATAGAATCTCTGGAAAAACATATTGCCATGCCTCACGAATTCGAGAATGAACCAGCCAAGGTAAGTTATCTTCGCAAACTCTGATTCTAATAATTGAATACGCTTAGTCAATCGTAATGGAGTTTAAGATGATAGTTTTACCCTTGGTCTAAGTCAATTTTCCGCTGAAATGATGTTGCATCTATTTCTTTGTTAATCTCGAATTTTTCTTGTCGGAGAGTAACCAATCTTTTGTGGGTATCTCTTACCAGGACACTGTTTCAGTGGTGGATAACAACGATGGATTCTTCGAGTTGCAAGAAATGCGTTTGAGAATCAAAGCTATTGAGGAGGCAGTAACAGAAAAGCTTGCGATGGAAGAACTAAAAACAGCTGCCCGAAGAAGCAGAAGGAGAAGCGGAAGTCTGCGGAAACAGAAACATGAAATCTATTCAGAGGAAAGCGAAATGATTACGAAAGATATCGTACTCGATCAGGTATCTGATTGCTCATCATATGGGATTAGTAAGAGAGACATTTTGAAGATAGAAGATGATCACAGTTTCGAGGTAAATCCTCAAAATCCTCAGAAAGGTAAATCCTTGTCTGAAGAGTCACTGATTGTGGACAAACTAGAGATCTCCGATAGATTCATGGATCCAAACAAAGAAATAAACAAGAGAAAGGTTCTCGAGAGACTTGATTCGGATTTGCAGAAGCTCTCAAATCTTCACATCGCCGTAGAAGATTTGAGAAGCAAAGTGGAGAGAGAGGAGAAAGGCGAGAAAAGCAAAAAAGACGAGTACGAAACGATTAAGGAACAGATCAATGAAGCAGAGGAAGCATTAGAGAAACTTTTAAGCGTCAACAGAAAACTGATGACAAAAGTCCAAAGTGGATTTGAGAGATCAGATGGAAGCAAATCATCAATGGATCTCGATGAGAATGAGAGTAGCAGAAGGAGGAGAATATCAGAACAGGCGAGAAGAGGGTCAGAGAAGATTGGGAGGTTACAGTTGGAGATACAGAGATTACAGTTTCTGTTATTGAAATTGGAAGGAGAAAGAGAGGATAGAGCGAAAGCAAAGATGTCGGATAGCAAAACGAGGATTCTTCTTCGGGACTATATCTATGGCGGAGTGAGGGGTGAGCGACGGAAGAGGATAAAAAAGCGGTTTGCGTTTTGCGGGTGTGTGCAACCGCCTCCATCTCCTTGACCGTTTTGAAACCACTACTTGTTGCAAGTAAGCGTAATAATATTCATGTGAATGCAAGTGAATTTGAAGTTTAATATGAATGAGAAACACCTTTGGTAATATCTGTTTTTGCGTTTGGTAGAGTTCAAAAGAAATTTGTATATTGCAAATGGCTCAAAGGTCATTTTGTAGTTTCGAACACAGAGGGAAGAGTCAAAAGTTCTGCGTTGTCAGCGTTTCAAACTCAGACACAGTACCGGTGTGTGTAAATAACACAATAGATGCGGTTCAAATCATATTACCATGGTATGTTCTACAGAGAGAAAAAAAGTCTTGTTCACAAAAATTAAAGATTTACATATTTAACGGTCATGATAATAACACTGATCTGAGACTTAAAAAGAGTTAAGAGCCTTAATCGGCAGCTCTGAAAATGGTAAGGAGAGACAAGAAGAGGTTAATGATGTCTAAATAGAGCGAAACTGCTGCCCAAATATACTCATCGTAACTGTAACGTTTGATGAGGTTGTCTGTATCATAAACTATGTAGCCACAGAATATTATCGACGCCAAGCAACCATAGATCATCACTGAGATCCGACCCAACGGGAACAAAATCTGCACAAATTAAATTGACCAACAAAACCAAATATCAAGCTCATATTTTCATTCGAGTTAGTGTTAACCAAAGCAAGCAATTGTGAGAGGAAAGAGGTGTGTTTACCTGAATAAGGGCAAAGACCATGAGAACGATGATAGCACCAAACAAGAAGGGACCGAGGAAATTGAAGTCATATCCTTTCTTTGCTGCCCAGAAGGTGTAGAAAGTTAAGGAAAGCACCACGACGGTTGTTAAAATCGCTGATTCAAGAATCACTTTCCCTGTTCCAACAACAAAATCTCATAAATAATTTGGAATTATAATGTCTTCTGGTCCCAAAACTCTATGCTTTCAAAGGGGCTGGTCAGATAAGAAATCCATATACTGCTGAATCATATCAAACAAGATATTGTAATGCATAATTAATACACAAATCCATGTTTCTACGCAACCACAGAAGATTATTCCATTATATAACTAGCCAAAAAACTATGACCAATTTAGACATAAACAGATTATTATGGTCTTCAAAACAACCCTACAATAGAATAATTCTTTGCATCTTATACTAGGCTTTACTTTGAAAGACTAAATCCCTAAATCAGTAAATCTACATCTAGGCTTTTGTTAGTACGTATAGTTATATGTTACGCAAAAACTCATGTGTTCTATGATATTATTCCTTTGCATGAAAGGAGTTATTGAGTACTGGGAAAGCCAAAACCAGCTCAAATGTGTTGGAGACCTCAATGACTAATTTATAGGTCAAGCGTGCGATTCAAGCAAATTCTATTGAAAGGCAAGAAACGAACAAAGAATAGAGTGTGTCACAAGTAAAAAAAATGTGGGTGATGGAGTATTTACTACTGGTGAATGCGCAAGTTAATCCGACGGCAAAAGCCAAAGCCAGCGTGAAAATCCCTAGAAGCAAGTAATTCACCGGATGTTTCTGATGGTAATAGTATAATGGACACATTACTGCAAAAAGAAAAAAACAATATCAACAAGAAGTTTGATTCTCTGTCCTTTAACAGAAAAAAAAAAAAGTGAGAAAGGTTTGATTCTCTGTTACCTATGAAGGGCGTGATGATTAAGACTATCCAGAGAGCAAGACCGGCACTGGTGGTGGCGAAGAAGACGGCGATGGGACGGACGGTGACCACCGTGGCGGCGACGGCGATGGTTGCTAAAAGCTGAAAAGCGATTATGGAATAGACTTTACGGATGAAACCCCAACGGAGTTCGGGGCTCTCAAGCATCGTCGGATACAGAGATCTCTCACCGTTGCCCATCTCCACGTCATCTTTCCGGTACGGAAGATTCCACTTGTACATTCTGTGAACTGTATAATTGAAACAAAAACGCGGCAAAATTTGATCCTGTCGCCGAGGAGAAATTGTTTTGTTTGTTACGAGGAAATTTGGGATTTTGGGGTTTAGAGAAAATTAGGATTTTGAAGTTATATAAAAGCAGTTGCGGGAAGAGTAAGGGAACGTTCTTGAAGGCACCAGGTATTGACACGTGTCGTTCCAAAATGAAACGGCTCTATAATTCTCTAGATGGATCCAACGGTTTCAACTTTTTTTTTTTTTTTTTTTTTTTTAAAAAACGGGTTTCAACTGTTTTCAGTATTCTTCAATTTTATGTTTTTTTTTTCCCGTTATTCTTCAATCATATTTAACTACATATATTTCTCAAGGCAAACCAAAAAAAATACTTAATATGATTTTCATAAACTTAATTTTTTAATTTAAACCACTCACAATAGCATACTAAACTAGCTTTAAAAGCCAAAATAAGAATTCCTAATGTAAATCAAAATAACAAAATTTTAATTTCTTTATAGCCCTCAAACTTATTCTTAATTTGATTGTCGACTTATTATTATGATTTGTTCGATCATCTATCGAAGCTACTATCTCAATTTCTTTCTACGTCGTCTTCAGTAGTGGATGTTTGATCCTTCTCTCCTTCGAGACAAATGCTACAACAAAATACTGTACAACCGATAACAGTCAAACCAACGAAGGCTATCACGATAGCGATAACATAACCTTTCATGGTCTCTATATTTTGTTGGAATTTGCTAAGAAGTAAAAAGGTAAGAGAAGTCGTCAAGAACAAAAATCTAAATGAAATAATAAAAACATGTGGGGCATATATAACTTAATGCATTTGATACATTTTCAGATTTTACCATAAAGAAACAGGATAATCTCTCCTTTCTCATATTTTTTTAATGAGTTAGTTAGTGAAATAATATTGGAGGTATGATATTAAATATCTTAGCATATACAAAATATAAATTTAGTTTATCTTCTTATTATATAAAATAAGATGTGTGACACGTGACGTATTTGTAATTTAGTAGATGAGAACATTTTTAAATATAAAATCAGATTGCAATATACGTCAAATTATTTTAAATAACTTAAAACAATATTCATAATTAAATCAATAATATATGAATGTGTGTCTATATTTATATATTTTTTTTCTTTATTTATTTAGACATCATTAAGACATTAACAGAAAATCTTGAAATTATCCTATGGAGGTGAAAATATATTTTTTATATATACATTAGGAAAATATAAAATTTATTAAAGAAAACGTCTTTCACAGGCCAGCAATTCGCATGCACCCTGGCTAAGACACCCCAAATATATTTCATTCTATTCGTAGTGGAATGTGACTTATAAATATTGAATGATTCATTTTTCTACAGAGGGATGCAATTGGCCATAGACGCACATATTCGATTGATCTGACACATTATGCAAAAATGGACTATTACATTTTGGATTGTTTAAGAAAATATTAAAAGCTGTTACTTAGAAGCAGAATTCTTTCGTTTACTCTACCACTCAACCTTTCTAGTTCATCTAACTAATGTTTCCAGCGTTGTGACCGTGATTCGTCTCATAACATATAGGCCATATATGGGCCTAAATTGTGAGAGAATTACTTAAAACCGGGCTTAAACAAAATAAAGGAAATAAATTGGGCTTTAACATTAGAAGGTCCATTTTTTGTTTTTTTTTTTGGTTTTACATTAGAAGGTCCATTGTTACTTACTGATATTGAATTTAGCGTTATTCGAAAGGGTTTAAATCAGTGAGGTACTTAAAATATTAATTTTTCTGTCGTCGGAAATGAATTATAATCGTCACGCACGATTTTTATTGTTTATATATAGCAGGAAGCAGACAAATAAAATACAAATATCATGCTATCAAATAGTTAATAGCAAGAACTCGAATTACAATATTTTTGACCAAGTTTTTATCTTTTATTTCTGCAAATATATATTTTCATTTTACCAATTTTCTATTTTTGTTTGATGACTATTTACCACCACTTCTAATTTTGTTTGTTTGTTTGATATAGGTGACCTCTACATTTTGTTTTAAAATACCTAAACCCACAATTTGCTCACAATTTCATAAGCTATATTTTCAAGAAAACAAGACGATCCTACGTTTCATTTGTATATAAATTAATATAATAGCTGAAAGTGCACACTATATAGAGCAAATCAAACTCGACTTTTTTGTTTGTTTAGTTTTGAAACTTTCCAAGTTGGATAGTTGTCTATTCAAAACATTGTTCTCCACGACCTAACACCAATTCTTATATTGTTTTCTCGTAAAAACTTGAATTGAAATATGAAGCCAGTGTTTAAATGTCTTACATATATTATTTTACTATTGCAAACACATATATATTTTTCTTTCTTTTTTTGCTAATGGTTTCATATATATATTTCTCTTAACTAATAGTTTATGATATTATTGTTTCTGACGGTTCAATCAATTGCATATATTTATATCTATATATGATCGATGTACGCAATTACGCATATGTTCTTTGAAGAAATCTGACCTAGAATTAAGGTGAACCAGCCGGTTTTCAATATTTTTTTCAGTTAAAATAATATTTGACAATTATTTATACATGATTTTTTTTCCCTCCCAAATCGTTTTCATAAAGGACTATACTATTAACCAATTCGATTTTAATACAAATATCAGGTTAATTCCAATTTTAATTTTCTTTAAATTACGAGGATCTAGTTTAATTAACTTAATTTTGTTGTTCTTCCAAATTTTGGTCATAAGTGTTGTAATAATTTCCAAAGAGGAGGGCATCACGTCTCGCAATCGCTCGTCAAGCCTAGACGAACACGTGGCATTCTCGTTCCCGTGGGCTCTACCTTCCGATTGTAGACGTGAACCTACAAAAGATTTTGGTGTTTGACCTCTCGCAAGCCCCTGTTTTCTTCACAATTATAATTTAGGCCTCGCTGTTTTCAAACGATCATCCAGATCCATTTTTCCCATGGATTTTCTATTTTGTGTTGATGTTTTTGACTTTTATCTCGCTTTTTTAATTTATTTCAATTTTGAGATTCTGTTCAGTAACCGCCATTCAATTAGGCAAGAAACAATTTTGTATCAAATACATTAATCATTTTATGCCAAAAAAACTAATTTGATTCTGTTTTGGTATATTTTTTCAAATACATAAATTTTTAGAGTTTTTTATATCATGATATTACAAATAATAATTTTTTTCTTTTAACAATAAATTAAACTGTGATTATATGTTTGGAAAAATATACCAAAACATAATCAAATTAGTATTTTTGGCATAAAGTAAAAAACAATATTTATAAACTAAGAACCTAAAAACGTATAAGTTAATTTTTCTTTTGAGTTTTAGTTAAACTTATCATAAAAATCCATAAGTACAGTTGGTTAGTATTTATTTTATATTTTAATCCAAATATCCCATTATGTATTTCTAAACATCCTTATTTGACTATTTGTAATTTTGTATACTCATACAATTGTATAAAATAATTTCAAAAAAAGAACGAGTCAACCTTTGTTACTTTCACGTATGAAATGTCAAAGATATTCAAATTCAAGTGTCCTTAGTTTCTAATTTTCTATACCATGGCTTAATTGTCCGCGCCATCTGTTTGGGAGTCTACAACGTTTGTAGTTGGGTTGCTAGACTATTGGGGTCAAAATATAATGTGGGTATAAAATAATATAAAAATAGAAATACGAGGGCTAATAAAGTAACAAAACTGGAAATAACAATGAGACAAGAACAAACAATATCGTGTGTAGAGAGAGAAAGTGAGACGACTTGAGCGACAAACAAGGCGCGGAGAGACGCCGTCAACACAAAAAAAAAAAAACAGCAGAAGAA
>OVAY01000219.1:7667-36557 GCA_900406395.1 Kernera saxatilis | reverse complement strand
AACAAAAAAAAAAAAAAACAGCAGAAGAACAAAAAAAAAACGAAGAAAGAAGGAAGAAAAAAAAAAAGAGATTGATAAAACTTGTTTTTCTCTTTCGTTGATTAATCTGTGAAAATCTAATTTTCATCTGTTAATTTAATTAAAACAAAAGAAAAATTCGTCTTTTTTCTCCGCTAAGCTCTTTTTCTTCCTTTCTTGTGTCAAAATCGGTTTGCTCATTCTCGTGGAAGAAAAAGGGATTTTTGAAGTGCTTGGAGGGTAGGGGTTAAAACATCACGATTCGAAATTTTGGATCTTAGATCTTTCTTCTTGCTACGAAACCCTAATTTGACACATTGTACTAGCTCAATTTGATCTTAAAAAGAGTTTTTTTTTTTTTGGTTTGGGTTCTTCTTCTTTCTTTAATTCGAATTCCTTTCGGGTCATTTTAAGGATATTTGTGCTTTTTGTTTTCTTCTGGTGAACGATGAGAGTTTTGGGTTGATCGCATTAGGGTTGATTTTCTTTCTGATCGACGACTCGGATCTGGGGTCGTGTTCGAGACCGAGTCAGGGTCTGGTCTGGTGAGGTCGTCGTCGGATGAAAGTTTCTGGGATCGAAAAGGAGAACCATGAAATGGGCAACATTGCTTAAGGACATCAAGGAGAAGGTCGGATTAGCTCAATCCCCTGACGCCGCAACCGCCGACGCGTTTGCCGTTGACCTAACTGCTCCGCCGTCTTCCTCCTCGCCTCCGTCTTTTACTTACGCCGCGCCTTTTCGACATGATTTTAACTCATCTCCTTCAAGGTATTCTTCCTTTGTTTCTTAGAACTAGTCTTCTGGTTCTGCTTGATCTGGTTGTGGTTTCCGATGTTGTGCATTGTTGCTAGTTATTGTTTGCTGACTTTGCTTTTTTGTTTGTTTTGGGACCATAGTTTAGATTGTTTAGTTGTTTCCCTTTTAGATTGCTTTATAAGTGATCGACATCAACTGTGTCTCTTTTAGATTGCTTTATTGCAACATTTTGTGATCGGATGTTAGGGAAAATTGTTAAGGGTCGAAGGCTGCTGCCACTTTCATGTAAAATCTTTTTCTTGACATGTTTAATTGAAACAGTCAGTTTTATGAAGGCCACCAATACAGTCGTACAAACTGTCACCTGCAATACTTTTGAATTGGATTCTGTAATTTTGTTGACTGATCGCTGTCGCTGTTGGTGTGAGACAATTGTTGATCCTTTACTCATCTTGAAAGCAGGGATAACCATGGGTTGGAACTGGACTTCAAGAGATTGTGGGAAGAGTTCCGTTCATCAAGCTCTGAAAAGGTTCTTACTTTGATAATCTATACTCTTTTATATGTGTTAGTCATTTTTTCAGAATGTCTTACCTTTAATCTTGGAACAATATTTTTTCTTGTATTTTCTATGCCGGATGGGATTACATAAAAAGACTAGTAATCGTTCATATGTCATGCAGGAGAAGGAAGCCGCCTTGAATCTGACCGTGGATACATTTTGTAGATTAGTGAAGCGGCATGCTAATGTAGATCAGTTAGTTACTATGTAAGCTGTTCCTAACTCTTTTTCCCTTTCTGGGTGGATATATGTTGAAGTGGGGTTTGTTGTTTCCGAGAGAGAAAAATAGCATTTGCACCAAATTAAAGTGTCTCCGAGTCTTCACATGATTTGAAATTTAATTGTGGGAAATACGTTTCTCAACCTGTATGTTCTTCCCCTGTCTGGCGGGTCCTCTTCTGTACCTCATATTCTACGTGAGTAGGTCAGATATGGTAATTCACCCATATTGAGAAATTTATTTCAATTGCAGGTTAGTAGAAACACATATATTCTCTTTTGTCATTGGGAGAGCATTTGTGACAGATATTGAAAAGTTGAAGATCGGCAGCAAGACAAGGTCGTTGGATGTAGAGAAAGTATTAAGGTTCTTTTCAGATGTCACCAAGGTTTGCCTTTTCTTTCTGAATATTGTGCATCTTGACATGTCCACCCTCTCTTCTCTATTCTAAATCCTTGATTTCTTCATACAGGAGGGATTTAGTCCTGGTGCGAACCTCTTAACTGCTGTTGAAGTACTTGTATCTGGGGTACCCTTTTGACCTTTTCCATCCACTCCATAAAAGCTTATAAAGCTCAATTTCACACCATCCAGGATGCTGGATCTTTAATGGTTTTATGCCTTATATAATGTGTTGCCTCCTAAACGCCTTGTATGTGTTTTTTTCAGCCTATCGACAAACAATCACTACTAGATTCTGGGATATTCTGTTGTCTAATACACGTTCTCAATGCACTTCTAGCATATGATGAACTAAGCAAAAGTAAAATAACTGCTGATTTGGAAGAGGTATCAGCGGAAAAAGATGCTGGATACAGAGTTCTTCAGACTAGACGACTTGAGGTCCTGAGTTTTATTCCAAATCTTAATAAGACTGAAACAAACACTTCCTTTTGAGCTGGATATTGACAGCCAAAATTTATACTACACCTATGTTTTATCAGTTAAATAAATACTTTGTGCCCCCTCATTCTTGTAGGTAGAGGGTAGTGTTGTCCATATCATGAAAGCATTAGCAAGCAATCCTTCTGCTGCTCAGAGTTTGATTGAAGATGACTCTCTTGAGTCGCTTTTCAATATGGTTGCCAATGGCTCCGTTACAGTTTTCTCTCAATACAAAGAAGGTCTAGTACCACTCCATAGCATACAGCTTCACAGACATGCAATGCAGGTATTATTCATGCATCTGTTTTAGAGCAGCGTGCTATGAAATGGAAAATTTTTTTGAGCGGCTTTCTAGCTTGATGATTGCAACCGGATTAAAAAATCTGATAGTTATAGTTTCATTTGACACCATTTCGTGTCTCTTCCAGATCCTTGGACTTCTGCTAGTCAATGACAACGGGAGCACAGCAAGATACGTACGCAAGCACCATCTGGTAAGCCAGTGAATTATGCAGACTGCCTGAGTGTAGTGTATTGATTCTTGTGCATACTTATAAGCTTTCAGAGGTTAATTCTTTCTTGCTATTGTTGAAACTATCTGATATTTCTGTGGTAAAGCACTTGATTTTCAGGAAACTTATGTTAGCTTCAGGATAAAAACAATTGATAATCAAATGTTGTATGCATATGTTTTAGTTTCTTCAGAAGCTTAGTATTACAAAGTGATAAATGCAATAAGACTTTGAAAATGGTTTTCATTCTCTTCTGTGAATCTCTTAGAGTAGTCTACAAAATCTACAAACCAAATAAGTTTCGGAGTTCTTCTGCAGATAAAGGTTCTCTTGATGGCTGTCAAAGATTTTGATCCGGATTGTGGTGACTCGGCATACACAATGGGCATTGTGGACTTGTTACTCGAATGTGTGGAACTATCGTACAGACCTGGTAAATATGGTCTATACTAATATCAGAGCTCAAAATATGTTATGTCCGTATGAAAAATGCAGTATGAGAGTAGAACATTCAGCAGTTACATTATATATATGGACATGTAAGCTGTTCTGAATATTGCTACTAATCGTTTTCAAATTTGACTTTGTAGAGGCTGGTGGTGTTAGGCTCAGGGAGGACATACGTAATGCACACGGTTACCACTTTCTTGTCCAGTTTGCCCTGATTCTATCTTCCTTGCCAAAAAGTCAGACTTTTGTGTCCAGTCGTTCATCTATTAATCAAGATAGTGGTTCAGAAGGCTCTGAAGTGTTTCATGATGGAGAAAGTACGAGAAGTGCTGATTTTTCGTCACAAAACTTTTCTCCATCGTTGTCAAGATTGCTGGATGTCCTTGTCACCCTGGCTCAGACTGGTCCAGCTGAGCCATCTGTAGGTAGGGCCTCACGATCATCTCAAACGAAGCCAACTGGACATAGCAGAAGTCGAACTCCATCTGTTGATAGTATATATGATGAAACATGGGAACAGGGAAGTAGTAAAGTTAAAGACCTGGAAGCTGTCCAAATGCTGCAAGATATCTTCCTGAAGGCAGAGAATAAGGATCTTCAGGCAGAAGTATTGAACAGGATGTTCAAGATATTCTCGAGCCACGTGGAAAACTATAGATTGTGTCAGGAATTAAGGACCGTTCCATTACTTGTCCTCAACATGGCTGGTTTTCCTTCCTCGCTGCAAGATATAATTCTCAAAATTCTTGAATATGCTGTCACAGTTGTGAATTGTGTTCCAGAGCAAGAATTGTTGTCACTTTGTTGCTTATTGCAACAGCCAATCACATCTCAGTTGAAGCACACCATACTTTCTTTCTTTGTGAAGCTCATATCTTTTGATCAACAGTATAAGAAAGTCCTACGTGAAGTCGGTGTTTTGGAAGTCTTACAGGATGATTTGAAGCAGCACAAGCTTCTTATGGGTCCAGATCAGTATACGGGAGTCTCTAATCATTCGGATCGGAAGCATAGCTCAGGTAGCTTCAAAAAGCACTTAGATACTAAAGATGCCATCATTTCATCACCAAAGATGATGGAATCTGGGTCAGGAAAGTTACCTGTCTTTGAAGTTGACAACACTATTACTGTTGGTTGGGATTGTATGATCTCTTTGTTAAAGAAAGCTGAGGCTAATCAGGCATCTTTTCGTGCGGCCAATGGTGTGACGATTATTCTTCCTTTCTTGATATCTGATGCCCATCGAACTGGCGTTTTGAGGGTCTTATCATGCCTAATTACGGAAGACACCAAACAGGTAAATTCACATCAGAAAAATACTTAGCTTTACTATTCTTACACAGATCTGTTTCCCTTTTTTTCTTGGATCAGTTACGCCACAGTAAATTATATTGCAATTGATGTATTAGATTACATTGATGCCATTATAGGTATTTATTTTTGCATAATTGGGAAAAATCCTTACTTTCTTTCAATGACTCTCCAACCAGGTCCATCATGAAGAATTAGGAGCTGTTGTTGATTTGTTGAAGAGTGGAATGGTCACTGGTATCTCTGGCCATCAATACAAGCTTCATGATGAGGCCAAATGTGATACAATGGGTGCTCTATGGCGTATTGTTGGTGTTAATGGCGCTGCCCAAAGAGTCTTTGGGGAAGCCACTGGTTTCTCTCTTTTATTGACAACCCTTCATACTTTTCAAGGGAAAAGAGAGCATATGGATGAGTCTGATTTGATGGTTTACATCAAATTGTTTAAATATCTATTTCGCCTTATGACAGCTGCAGTCTGTGAGAATGCTGTTAATAGGATGAAACTGCACGCTGTTATAACGTCTCAGACATTTTATGAGCTTTTAGTGGAGTCTGGATTGCTGTGTGTTGAGTTGGAAAGGCAGGTTATACAGCTGTTGTTAGAACTTGCACTTGAAGTGGTGCTTCCACCATTTTTGACATCAGAATCTACGGCCTCTGCTGCTATAACGGAAAGTGAAAAGGCGACTTTTATTGTAACAACCCCATCGGGCCAGTTCAATCCTGACAAGGAGAGAATTTACAATGCAGGTGCTGTCAGAGTTCTGATCCGTTCATTGTTGCTCTTCAGTCCAAAAATGCAGCTAGAATTTTTGAACCTTCTGGAAAGTCTTGCACGTGCCAGTCCTTTTAATCAGGAAAACCTCACATCAGTTGGTAAGAACCATGCTCCTCTGGGGTGTATTCTTCAATCAATTTTATTCCAAACGCTGTTGGTTTTTTCCTCTTATTCTCTCTCACCTCTTTCTAACTCTTCATGAATTGTAATTGAACAGGCTGCGTGGAACTTCTGTTGGAGATAATTTACCCTTTTCTTCCGGGTTCATCTTCATTTCTTTCTTATGCTTTGAAGATTGTGGAGATTCTTGGAGCGTACAGGTACGAATGTCCTGCATATTAGTAAATTCAGAAGGCATTTCTAAGGTTGCCACATTCGTTTTCCTGTCTGTTTTCTTAGTATGTGGTTTTCTTTGTGTAGATTGTCCCCGTCTGAGCTCCGAATGCTGTTTAGATACGTTTTGCAAATGAGGATTATGAATTCAGGTCATGCAATAGTTGGAATGATGGAAAGGCTAATTCTCATGGAAGACACAGCCTTGGAACATCTATCCATGGCTCCTTTTATAGAGATGAACATGAGCAAAACTGGTCATGCTTCTGTTCAGGTGTCCCTGGGAGAAAGATCTTGGCCTCCTGCTGCTGGTTATTCGTTTGTTTGTTGGTTCCAGTTTCGTAATTTTTTAACAACCCAAGGAAAAGAACCAGAAGCCTCCAAAGTTGGCAGTTCATCAAAGATGCGCATCTCGAGTGCGCAGCAACACGAACAGAACATTTTCCGGATGTTTTCTGTTGGTGCTGTAAGCAATGAAAGTCCATTCTATGCAGAACTGTACTTTCAGGAGGATGGTATTCTGACCCTTGCCACTAGCAATTCAAATTCTCTGTCGTTTTCTGGATTGGAGATTGAGGAGGGCAGGTGGCATCACCTTGCTGTTGTTCATAGCAAACCGAATGCTCTAGCTGGACTCTTCCAGGCTAGTGTTGCAAATGTCTATCTTGATGGAAAACTTAGGCACACGGGTAAATTGGGGTACTCTCCTTCACCTGTTGGAAAATCTTTGCAAGTAATAGTTGGAACTCCAGCTACTTGTGCCAGAGTTAGTGATCTGACATGGAAAACACGCTCATGTTATCTTTTTGAGGAGGTGCTCACATCAGGTTGCATTGGTTTCATGTACATTCTTGGTAGAGGGTACAAAGGTCTTTTCCAGGATGCAGATCTCTTACGCTTTGTGCCTAATCAGGCTTGTGGTGGGGGGAGCATGGCTATCCTGGACTCATTAGACAGCGACATGACTTCATCAGCGAATGGGCAAAAGCTTGATGGAAGCAATAGACAAGGAGACTCTAAGGCAGATGGTAGTGGAATTGTCTGGGATCTTGAGAGGTTAGGAAATCTTTCCTTTCAGCTACCTGGCAAGAAACTTATATTCGCATTTGATGGTACATGCTCGGAGTTCATCCGTGCTTCTGGAAGTTTTTCCCTCCTCAATCTGGTTGACCCATTGTCCGCTGCTGCTTCTCCAATTGGAGGTACATGGTGGTCTTAAATCCTCTAGTTTCTTTTGTACATTTTCATCTGATCTAGTTTCATAATTTGATTGATTCTTCTTTTTCAAATGGTTTAGGAATACCACGTTTTGGGCGTCTGGTGGGGAATGTATGTATCTGCAGACAAAGTGTGATTGGGGATACTATCCGCCCCGTGGGAGGAATGACTGTTGTACTCGCGCTTGTTGAAGCTGCCGAATCTAGAGATATGTTACATATGGCTCTTTCATTGCTTGCCTGTGCGCTTCATCAAAACCCTCAGAATGTGAAGGATATGCAAATTATCAGGGGATATCATTTACTAGCTCTGTTTTTGCGTCCCAAAATGACTCTTTTTGATATGCAGTCTTTGGAGATATTTTTCCAAATTGCTGCATGCGAAGCTTTGTTTTCAGAGCCAAAGAAGTTGGAGAGTGGACAGAGTACTATTAGTATGGCACCTACGGAAACTATATTCGAAAACAGCTACGAGGATCTTGGTCTTTCGAGGTTCCGCTACGAAAGTTCCTCAGTTGGGTCTCATGGAGATATGGATGACTTTTCTGTTCCCAAGGATTCTTTTAGTCATCTCTCTGAGCTAGAAACAGATATCCCTGTTGAAACGTCAAACTGCATTGTCTTATCCAACGCGGATATGGTTGAACATGTCCTCTTGGACTGGACCCTCTGGGTAACATCCCCTGTTTCCATCCAGATTGCTTTACTTGGTTTTCTGGAAAACCTGGTTTCAATGCATTGGTACAGGAATCACAATCTTACAATTCTGCGCAGAATCAATCTGGTGGAACATTTGTTAGTGACAGTTCAGAGAGGTGATGTGGAAGTTCCAGTCCTAGAAAAATTAGTTGTTCTGCTTGGATGCATCTTAGAAGATGGATTCCTGACTTCTGAGCTTGAAAATGTGGTTAGGTTTGTGATTATGACATTTAATCCACCTGAAGTGAAGTCACGAAGCTCATTATTGCGTGAGTCAATGGGAAAGCATGTAATTGTGAGAAACATGCTTTTGGAAATGCTCATTGATCTCCAGGTAACCATAAAAGCAGAGGAACTTCTGGAGCTGTGGCATAAGATAGTCTCGTCAAAATTAATAACATATTTCCTCGATGAAGCTGTGCATCCTACTAGTATGAGGTGGATCATGACCCTTCTTGGTGTTTGTCTTGCTTCTTCTCCGAACTTTTCCCTTAAATTTCGGACAAGCGGAGGTTATCAGGGGCTGATGCGGGTACTTCAAAACTTTTATGATTCCCCAGACATATATTACATATTGTTCTGCTTGATCTTTGGGAAACCTGTTTATCCAAGACTACCGGAGGTTCGGATGTTAGACTTTCATGCCCTAGTGCCGAATGATGGAAGCCATGTGGAGTTAAAGTTCATAGATCTGTTGGATTCAGTAGTGGCAATGGCTAGATCTACTTATGACAGGTTGATCATGCAATCAATGCTTGCCCACCAGGCTGGAAATCTTTCTCAGGTGAGTGCCAGTCTTGTGGCAGAGCTTGTAGAGGGGGCAGAAATGACTGGGGAGCTTCAAGGGGAAGCTTTGATGCACAAAACGTATGCAGCACGTTTGATGGGTGGCGAAGCATCAGCTCCTGCTGCTGCAACGTCTGTTCTCCGTTTCATGGTTGACCTTGCAAAGATGTGCCCTCAATTCTCTGCTTCTTGCAGACGTGCAGACTTTGTTGAAAATTGCGCTGACCTTTACTTTTCCTGTGTCAGGTTGGCATCACAGACCTACTGATATATGTTTTTTTCACCACGTACTAAATATTGATGATTTTCTTTTAGGTTTTTGATTATAAAGTGTTTTTCTGCATCGATTTATAGTCGTTGAATGGACTAAATGTGGACAGTATTTGGTTTCACTGATCATCTCCTGCCTAGTGTCAGAGGGTCTAACATAAGACGAGGATATTTTTATGATGTTGGATTTAGTGTGACCTGCACAAGATGTTTATTTTCATAATTTGCACCTAAAGGCTATTTTGTGCTGTAGGGCTGCTTATGCTGTGAAGATGGCGAAACAGCTCTCTGTGAAGGCAGAAGAGAAGCATATAAATGACGGCGACGATAACGGCTCACAAGGAACTCTCTCTAGCTTGCCTCATGACCAGGATCAGTCCACTAAAACTTCCATCAGTGCTGGAAGCTTCCCTCAAGGGCAGGTCAGTCTTAGTTCTGAAGACATGCCTTTACCTGAAAATTATGTGGTTAATGATAAGATGGAGAACATTCTTACACCACCACCACAGGACTCAAGTAAATCATTTCAAGGTGTTGAAGATGTTAAGAAACAAGATGAGAATCATGGCGGCCCTGTATTAGCTTCAAGTGAAGGGGATTTTCAAGATCTTAAAGGTAATGCAAGTCAAGTTCAGGCAACAGATTCTCAGAGTTCTGCATCTTTCCCTATGATCGAGTCTCCCCTTTTATCTGAAAAATCAAGTCTCAAAGTCTCATTCACTCCATCACCATCTCCGGTTGTTGCACTAGCATCCTGGCTAGGCTCTAACCATAATGAATCTAAAAGTTCGACGATTGGGTCTCCTTCTCTTGAATCGTATGTCTCTGTTAATGAAGTTGATGCATCTTCAGAACGAAAGTCAGGCTCCCAAGGGTCTTCTGCTGTCAATGCATTCTTCACAGTTAGCCCAAAACTTCTCCTCGAAACAGATGAAACTGGCTATGGTGGCGGGCCTTGTTCTGCTGGAGCGAGTGCCATATTAGATTTTATGGCAGAGGTACTTGCTGACTTAATGACTGAACAGATTAAAGCAGTACCGGTTCTGGAAAGCATATTGGAAATGGTTCCTTTCTATGTTGATCCTGAAAGTGTGCTTGTCTTTCAAGGCTTATGCCTTAGCAGAGTCATGAACTATCTTGAAAGGCGTCTCTTGCGTGATGATGAAGAGGACGAGAAAAAACTGGACAAGGCCAAATGGTCTGCAAACTTGGATGCATTTTGCTGGATGATAGTGGACCGTGTTTATATGGGTGCTTTTCCTCAACCCACTGGTGTTCTTAGGGCTCTTGAGTTCTTGTTGTCGATGCTGCAATTAGCTAACAAAGATGGTAGGGTTGAAGAAGTCACTCCCTCAGGGAAAGGTCTGTTATCCCTTGGAAGAGCAACAAGGCAACTTGATGCTTATGTGCACTCAATCCTGAAAAACACTAATAGAATGGTACTATATTGCTTCCTGCCATCGTTCTTGATAACTATTGGAGAGGAGGACCTACTATCACAACTGGGTTTGCTTGTTGAATCTAAGAAGAGGCCATCTCCAAATCCAGCTGTTGACGAATCTGGGATTGACATCTCAACTGTTCTGCAGTTGTTGGTCGCAAATAGGAGAATCATATTCTGCCCAAGCAATCTTGATACTGATTTGAATTGCTGTCTGTGTGTGAATTTAGTGTCCCTGCTCCTTGACCAGAGAAAGAGTGTGCAAAACATGTCACTTGATATTGTCAAATATTTGCTGGTACACCGAAGATCTGCCCTTGAGGATTTGCTCGTCACTAAACCAAACCAAGGACAAAACTTTGATGTTCTACATGGGGGTTTTGATAAGTTATTGACTGGAAATCTACCAGAATTCTTTAAGTGGCTTGAAAGCTCCGATAAGATTATTAACAAAGTACTGGAGCAGTGTGCTGCAATAATGTGGGTACAGTACATAGCTGGCTCGGCAAAATTTCCTGGTGTCAGGATGAAAGGCATGGAAGGTCGTCGGAAGAGAGAGATGGGGAGAAAATCACGAGATATGTCGAAGTTAGACCTAAAACATTGGGATCAGTTGAATGAAAGGAGATATGCGCTAGAAGTATTGCGTGATGCCATGTCTACTGAGCTTAGAGTTGTTCGGCAAAACAAATATGGTTGGATACTTCATGCTGAGAGTGAGTGGCAAACTCATCTCCAGCAGCTTGTACATGAGCGTGGAATATTCCCAATGCGTAAATCCAAAGGCTCTGAAGATCCCGAATGGCAGCTCTGTCCAATTGAAGGTCCATACAGAATGCGCAAAAAGCTTGAACGATGTAAGCTGAAAATTGATAGCATCCAGAATGTTCTTGACGGAAAGTTGGAACTTGGAGAAATTGAGCTTCCCAAAGCGAAAAATGAAGATGGACCAGTTATTTCCGACACAGATTCCGAACCAGCTTTCCTGCTCAGTGAACTTTATGATGAGTCGTTTTTAAAAGACTCGGATGATTTTAAAGATGTCGGTTCTGCCAGAAATGGATGGAATGATGATAGAGCTAGTAGTACAAACGAAGCAAGTCTTCATTCTGCTCTTGATTTTGGTGGCAAATCTAGCACAGCATCTGTGCCAATAACAGACAACACACACGCAAAATCTGAGACTGGCTCTCCAAGACATTCATCTTCTGCTAAAATGGATGAAACTAAAGGCCTGGAGGAAAAATCAGAGAAGGAACTGAACGATGATGGCGAGTATTTGATCAGACCTTATCTGGAGCATCTTGAAAAGATAAGGTTCAGATACAACTGTGAGAGAGTTGTTGATCTCGACAAGCATGATGGAATCTTCTTAATAGGGGAATTCTGTCTGTATGTGATAGAAAACTTTTACATTGACAATGATGGGTGTATTTGTGAGAAGGAATACGAAGATGAGTTATCCGTTATTGATCAAGCATTGGGTGTGAAAAAAGATGTCTCTGGAAGCTTGGATTTCCAATCCAAGTCTAGCACATCATGGACTACAACAGTGAAAACGGGAGCTGTAGGGGGAAGAGCATGGGCATATGGTGGTGGTGCCTGGGGAAAAGAAAAAGTGTGCATGACTGGTAACTTACCCCATCCTTGGCGTATGTGGAAGCTTAATAATGTTCATGAAATTTTAAAACGTGATTACCAGCTGCGTCCAGTTGCTATTGAGATATTTAGTATGGATGGATGTAATGATCTACTCGTGTTCCACAAGAAAGAGAGGGAAGAAGTTTTCAAAAATCTGGTTGCCATGAATCTTCCAAGGAACAGCATGTACGGTATCATCGTCCTTTTAATCTCGTATCTTTTTGTTCCTCGTGTTCATTTTTCTCTATAAGACTAGTGTTTCTTTATTAGTTTGTTTGGCAGCATCCTTGGATGGGTTTCAGTTTCTTTACCGTAGTACACGTGTGGCTAGCTAGTTATGATAAGTCAAATTCTGTCTACTTTGATCTGCGAAAGTGTTATTTATTCTGTTTATTTTTCCCAGGCTCGATACAACCATTTCAGGATCAGCAAAACAGGAAAGTAACGAGGGAAGCCGCCTTTTCAAATTAATGGCAAAGTCTTTCTCGAAAAGATGGCAAAATGGGGAAATCAGCAATTTCCATTACCTAATGCATCTCAATACCTTAGCAGGACGTGGATACAGTGATCTCACGCAGTATCCGGTATTTCCATGGGTTCTCGCAGATTATGATAGCGAGAGTCTTGATTTGTCAGATCCAAAAACATTCCGCAAGCTTCACAAACCAATGGGTTGCCAGACACCTGAAGGAGAAGAAGAATTTAGAAAACGGTTTGTGCTGTGCAATCTTACACTTTGTATACTGCACGTTGCCCTTGTGTTCTTCGTTATGGTTTCATGATAGCATAATTTTATCCAATCTTTGCTTATCATGCTTTCCCTTTTACCTCCTTGATTTCAGATATGAGAGCTGGGATGATCCTGAGGTTCCAAAATTTCATTATGGTTCTCACTACTCAAGTGCTGGAATTGTTCTGTTTTACCTTATTCGCCTCCCACCGTTCAGTGCTGAAAATCAGAAGCTACAGGGCGGTCAGTTTGATCATGCTGATAGACTCTTCAATAGTATTAAAGATACTTGGCTAAGTGCAGCAGGAAAGGGTAATACTTCAGACGTAAAAGAACTAATTCCTGAATTCTTCTACATGCCCGAGTTTTTGGAAAATAGATTCAGCCTTGATTTGGGTGAAAAACAGTCGGGAGAGAAGGTTTGTACCAGTTAAGGTCTTTCAATGTACCAGTTTCCTTTCATGTAGTGTTGATATAGTATATCTTCCTGCATAATTTCAGGTTGGTGATGTCTTTTTACCCCCGTGGGCTAGAGGTAGTGTTCGTGAGTTCATCCTCAAGCACAGAGAAGCATTGGAGTCAGATTACGTCTCAGAGAATTTGCATCATTGGATAGATCTCATATTTGGGTACAAACAGAGAGGAAAGGTACATTACACAATATTTTCCTTTTGCTGCTAGTCGAGTAGAATGCAGAAATCAAAGTGTTATTTACACTTCCTTTTCTGGAATGTTTATTCTCAGGCCGCAGAAGAAGCTGTGAATGTTTTCTATCATTACACATACGAGGGAAATGTTGATATTGATGCAGTTACCGATCCCGCAATGAAAGCTTCCATACTAGCGCAGATTAATCATTTTGGGCAAACTCCTAAGCAACTGTTCCAGAAAGCTCATGTCAAAAGAAGAACAGACCGAAAAATTCCTCTCCACCCTCTGAAACATTCGATGCATCTAGTTCCTCACGAGACACGTAAATGTTCATCTTCTATAAGCCAGATCGTTACTTTCCACGACAAGGTGCTCGTTGCTGGAGCTAACTGTTTCCTGAAACCCAGAGGCTATACCAAATACATAACATGGGGTTTCCCAGACAGGAGCTTGAGATTTATGAGCTATGATCAGGACAAACTATTATCAACCCATGAAAATCTCCATGAAAGCAACCAGATCCAGTGTGCTGGTGTTAGTCACGATGGGCGCATTGTGGTCACTGGAGCAGAAGATGGTCTAGTGTGCGTGTGGAGAGTAAGCAAGGATGGTCCCCGTGGTTCACGACGTTTACGGTTAGAGAAAGCCCTATGTGCCCACTCAGCTAAACTCACATGTCTACGTGTAAGCCAACCGTACATGATGATTGCAAGCGGGTCAGATGACTGTACAGTTATCATATGGGATCTCAGTTCTTTGAGTTTTGTGAGGCAGCTTCCTGACTTCCCAGTTCCCATTTCAGCAATCTACATAAACGACCTTACCGGGGATATTGTAACCGCTGCTGGAACTGTCCTTGCGGTTTGGAGCATCAATGGCGATTGCCTTGCTGTGGCTAACACATCGCAGTTACCATCTGATTCGGTATTATCTGTAACAGGCTCGACATCTTCTGACTGGCTTGAAACAGCCTGGTATGTAACTGGTCATCAGAGTGGAGCAGTTAAAATATGGCGGATGATTCATTGTACTGACCCGGTGAGTGCTGAGAGCAAAACAAGTAGTAGCAACAGAACAGGAGGGCTGAATTTGGGTGATCAAGTGCCAGAGTACAAGTTGATTCTACACAAGGTGTTGAAATTCCATAAGCAACCAGTCACTGCTCTCTATCTCACGAGCGACCTGAAGCAGTTACTGAGCGGTGATTCAGCTGGACAGTTGCTTTCATGGACATTACCAGATGAGACATTAAGAGCTTCATTGAAACAGGCTTCATTGAAACAAGCTTCATTGAAACAGGCTTCATAGGTTCATAATCTAAAAACGGAGACCAGTCAATCCCCTTTTGGTTTCTTTGGCTAGAACCGAAAGAGCTGGCCAGGGAACTTAAGTCTGAACAGGACCACGTAGGAGGAAGCAGACCAAAGTCTGAACAAAGTGTTGGCTCTGTTGAATCTCTTACATCACTCTGGCTTGCAGGTTAGGAAAAAGAGAGCGAGGCGAGCCATTCTCAACTCTGTTTGCTGGTGGGTTTTCAGGATTGAGAAGAAGGAGAAGAGGTTTGGTTTGAGAATTTGTGTAAATAGATGGGAAGATTACAAGCTTTACAGGGGAGTGTGTGTACTGTGTACAGTATGGTATTTTTGCGGCTTTTTGTTCACTTAAATTATTTCTTCTTGTTGAAAACTCATTGCAAATAGCAGAAGCTGGGCATATTAGTATTTACAGCCCCATCTGTATTTTATCAGATGCAATTCTTGTATTGTTTTAATAGTTTGTGACCTTTTGTATTCTTCATCTTTTGCTTCAATGTCAATGGCAATTTTTTTTTTTTTGGTTCTTGATTATACTATAGTTCCTTATTTTTCCTCAATTGACTTTATAAATTAAATTTATTTTTCTGCGATCAATTTGCAAAAAGTTCTAGCGAGTCATGAATCTTGATGATTGAATTTTTCTTTTTCAAACTATTTTATATTTCCATAATCATATGGGCTTATAAAGCAGTGAAGCCCATCCTAATTTATGCCATACTCCATTATGTTATCCCAGACGCACATCTCGCGCGTGTCTATGAAATGTCTCGCCCACAAAAAAAAAAAAAAAAAAACGGTCCTTTTTTTAACAAGTCATAATTTTGAGAAAAGAGAGGCGCGTGAGAGATCCTTCTTCAATCCCCAACGCTCATTCCTCATGCACCACAAGCACATGGGCAAATCTGTCATTTAACATTTTCTATCTATATATACTTCTGAAACGCCGATTAATGATGGCCTCAGAAAACTTAAAAACAAAAAAAACACCTTCAACGAAAGTTTCTGCTATGTTCTTCTTCTTCTACAAGGCCAAAGGATGAACACTAAGCCATCACTTTCTCAGACCAAGGTCCTCAGTTTCTCAACTCGGCTCAACGATACACGCACTCGCTATGGACGCTCACGCATATCCGCAACTCTCAGCTCAAAGCCACTCTACTCTGGAGGAGAACTCAAGGCTGCAAAAGAGACAACAAGAGTCGAGCCGTCGAATCAGAAGAATGCGAGTAATGAGGACAATTTCTTGTCGAAAATTGCAATTAATTATCTATCTAAGACTCTTCAAGACACAGCAGGTTCGTATCTCACATCTGTTCTAATTTGAATCTTTGCTTATTTAAAACACATAAGAAAGAGATACTTATTGAACAAGAAATCTGATAAATTTTTCTTCAGGGATGAGTAGTAGTAGCAGCAAGAGTACTGGTTATGATAGCTTAGTAGATACGGCAACAAGGGTTGCGAGTAACTTAAACACCAAGCAACAGCATGAGCTTGTTCTTATCGCTTTGGACAGAGCATTTCCGACAGTGATACTCTCCTTGGTAAGCTCTTATGGATTTATCAGAACAAGTAGCATGAAACTTTGAGCATATACACTAAATTTTTCTTGCTAAATTATAGATCAAAATGCTTCTTCCACCTTCAAAATCCTCGAGAGAGCTCTTCGCGCTATTCACCACAATCTTTTTCGCTTGGCTTGTTGGACCTTCAGAGGTAAGATATAGACTGATTCATGATTCCTAAGATCCTAGTTTTTTGCCATTGTTTTTTAGTTGAAGTTAACAGAATTTTTTCGCGGGTTTTAATTCGGAAACTTTTATTGCCAAGGTGAGGGAGACTGAGGTCAATGGAAGAAAAGAGAAGAGTGTTGTGTTCATAGAGAAGTGCAGGTTATGTGTAATCTCTCTGTTTGGTCTCATATGATCACTAAACTTCAGACAAATATCAACATCACTCTTCCATAAACAATCATTACATTACATCAACCACCACCACCAACACTAATTTCACCGTTGAGATCTGTCACTTAATCATGTCTTTATTGTTGTTTTATTTTACAGGTTTCTTGAGCAGACAAATTGTGTTGGTATGTGCACTCACCTTTGTAAAATCCCATCCCAAATCTTCATCAAAAACTCACTTGGAATGCCTATCTACATGACTCCCGGTACTACGCATAATCTCATTCGCTTTAATTTATAATTGCAATCAGTGATACAGGAAGATTTAGGCATTAAACAATACAGTTCAAATCAAACTTAATATATGGTGAAAATAGTAGCCTGCACTTGTCAACTTGTGGAGGCTTAATTAATGTGATCTTTAAGGGTCCCATTGATTCACCACTAAGGACACCATTAACTACAAGTTGACCCATTAAGTCTCCAAGCTGTATAATGATGAGTGATTATTCTTTCTAAGAAGTCAATGATTTGACTTAAGACGCAAGCAATCATTTTTTTTTTCAAACAGAGACAAATTTGACAACACTAATTAACACTTGTCTTTGAGTTTTCCAGATTTTAATGATCTCAGCTGTAAGATGATGTTTGGTCAGGACCCTCCAGAGATCGAAGATGATCCTGTAATGAAACAACCATGCTTTCACTTCTGTAAGAACGAAAACCTTTCTATAAGATAACTTCTTAAGCAAGAAATTTGATAATCTTTATCAATGAACTTCCCTGATTTTGCAGGCAAATCAAACAAAAGCTACGGTGTGAAGCATTAGAGCTTGTACTAGACAGATTAGCTATGATTGTGATATCAAAACATATTTAAGTTTTTCTTTTAAAGTAAAATCATAGATTACAATAACAGAAGCAAACCTCTCACATATGCCCAGATGAATTTGACCCAAGAACAAAAAAAATGTTTGACTTTGCAAAAATAATGAAGCCATTAGTATATCTATAAGACCAAAATGATTGGTAGAAAAAAAGAAAGAAAAAGCTGACACAACTCAAGAAGAGCTCCTTCCATGGCGCAGAATCAATATTGAGGTGTGTAAGAGTAGTTAGGTTGGTTTTGGTTTTGCCTTCGATTCATGTGTCCTTGTCTTCCTTCTCTAGAGTATTGGTCCCACATCATCTGTTCTTCCATCAACATCCTCTGTTTCTTCTCCATGTCATTCATCTGCACATAAGGCGGCGGCGCAACCTCCAATGACGCTGCAAATGGATCCACCGGAACTGGACCATTGCTGTTTCCGTTAGCTGCTGATGGCGCCGGAAGTGCTAGCATAGTTGCTGTAATCGATAGAAAAATTCACGTCAAATAATGATAATGCAAATGAAAACAGAGCAAAACGGAAAACAGAGTCATATGTCTTTAAGACCTGCTGGTCTTCCTGCAGAGCCAAATGCCATACTGCTCGCGCTTCCGCTGGCTCCATAAGCCGTGGAGGTTTGCACGGCGGCGTTCACAGCGCCGTGCTGATACATTCCGTTAAGCAACAACATATCAAAGCCTCCTCCGAGTTCCGTCTTTTGTCCAGACAAGTTTGTAGCTGATTGCACCAAAGCTGTTTCCCAATCCGCTGAATCATCCTTAAACGCTTCCCATCCCGGACCGGACTCTGAACCTGAACCACTCGCGTATGGCCCGTCGAATAAATCTAATGCTAAGCTATCTCCAGCTTCTGCTGCTTCACCGCCGTTTATATCCACAAGATTCAGCAAATCACCAACTTCTTCATGTTTTTTCTCTGTTATCACTTCTTCCTTTGCTTCTTCCACAGGTTTTTCGTTTTCTTCTTCTTTTGGTGGAGGCTCAGGTAAGGCCTTGATCGCATTCATATCTTCTTGCTCTTCGTCATTTACTTCCTCTGTTCTCGCATCATAATTTTCTTCATCGGATTTAACAGATTTTGATTTCTTGGTCTGTTCTAAAGCGGATTTGTCTCTTATAAACTCATCCATGAGATCAAGCTTCTTCTGTGTGATCTTCTCTATCTCTGGATACTCAGAAGACCGTGCGATCCCCATGTTCTTACACCAGGAATAGAACTGATCGAGCTCTTCAAACTGTTTTGAGACCCGACAGAAAATTTCATAGACCTTGATCGAATCAGGAATGTCTAACTCCATGAATCGATCAATCAAAATCCCCATTATCTCTGTTACATCATAATATATCTGAAAACTCTCCTTCACTATCGGATACAGAGCCACAATCACAACTCTGTTGTTCCTCGCGCTGCCTGTTACAAAGTGATTTTTGTTTTTTCACACATAACTTGTTATCCAAGAAACAAAACAGAGAGATGAAACGTGAGGTATATATATATATACCTGTTGGACGACAAGCCAAGAAGCGGTCAAGAAGTTGCTGCAAATGTTGTACTCTGGTGAAAATATGCTCTGTTTTCATCTCGGCAATCGGTTGTGACCTGACCACTATAGCCGTGGAGAAATCAGCCGCAGGGTTATCTTGCTCATCTTCCTCGGTTTCTCCCCCGACGCAGTAAACTCCGCGTTTCCCGTGTCGCGCTTGCATCCTGAAAATCAAAATGAATCTTATTTTGGTTAAAGTAGTTTAACTCTTTAAACATCAACCGAAAGTTAGAGATCTTTTGAAGAAAAAAATTCGATTTTACATTCATAACTATTAGTCTTAAGCCGAAAAAACTTGCATTCTTACTTGAAATCAAGCCTTTCGTCAAGGTACAACGCATAAGTCCTTACAAAAGCAGAGTAATCCCAAGAATTAGACCGTGAAACATCCCTAAAATCAGACATATTGAGAAGTCTTGTCCCACGGCGAGTGGCGAAGAAGATCTCTTGCTCGTAGGCTTGATCTCCTTCTCCTAAGAGCCGTTGGATCAAGATCAAGGTTTTGAGAGCAACGGTCCAACATTTGGTTTTGTTAAGACGTCTCGAAAGCGTATTGACACAAGCGTTGATGTAACTGCGTGAGTAAGAAGTTAGGCTTATAATCTCTCTTATGTATTTCTCTTCTGCTGGATACTCTTCGTGACGAGTCGCTTTGACGATGGCTACGTCAAGTTCTGATAAAGAAGCACTTCGACCGTTGACTTTGGCTAGACCGACGCTGGTTTGGTCCTTCACGGCTCCTATGGCTCGTTTAAGTTTACTCGAACCCATTTTTATTTGTGATTTATTCAAATGTATTAAGGAAAAAAGAAAAAAAAAAAAAGACAAAGATTTGAAGAGAGAAAAGGGAAGAACGAGGGTTGTTTTATTTGTTTTTGTTTCCTCGTCGTCTCCTTTTTTCTCCTCTGTTTCTTTTTTAGTTTTTTGTTTGTTTGTTTTCTTCTTCTGTCTTTTGTTTGTTAGTTTTGTCAATGTAGTTTCTTTTGGTGTTCGTTGATTTTAATTACCATGCAAGTCGCCGAGGTTGATGGAAATTTTTGGCCGGTGAGAGAGAGCGCCATGTGGCAATTTTTTGACTTTTTGTTAATAGGTCAACTCAAATTAGTTTGTATTTGCCATTAATAGGAAGGACGAGAGATTGATTGGGTTATTCTCTCTGTTATTATTTTTGTTTTAAAAATTCAATGTTAAATTTATATTGCTCTAAAAATTCAATGTTAATATGTACTCCTTTTTATTAAGTGCGTAAAATACAAAAAAATTATTAGTTTCATAACATAATTTATAGTAATTAGGGCATCTTCATCGGTTAGAAACTATGCAAGTTTCTCAAATATATTATTTTAATAGCATTAAATTATTTATTTAAATTTTAAATCATTTAAAACATTTAAACCAATCATATTAAAACATGTATTAAATGAGTTTCTCAAAAAATTCTAAGATTATCTAATTTTAGAACCGTTTCTCTCTCTCTTTCCAACTTTTTTATTATTTTTTATTTTTTAATTGTTGAGAAATCCATTGAAATATTGTTGATGGAGATGCTCTTAGGATTCGACCCCAACGTTGCGGAAAAAAATAATATATATAAGTTTCCATTATATCAATTTTATCTTTTGTAATTATACTACTTTTAGTCGGTCCTATTTTTGAACAAGCATAGTACTATTTAATCAACCTCTTATTAAGTTTTTGATTTTTTCGTTCCTATTTTAGAATAACTAACTGAATTTAAAAAAAAATCATCACTTACTAAAAAGCAAGAAAAAAATAGTTGAAACAAATAAGTGTTTAAATATATGGTTTTTAAAAGAAATAATCGGTTATAAAATATGAAATGAAATATTATGATAAAAAAATACAACTTAAAAACACGGCTTATTTATTGCAAACAATAAATATACTAGTTTAGCAAAAAAAAAATAATAAATCCTTTCACTTTTCAAAATTTCATAATAATAAAAAAAAATGGAACGAAGAAGAGAAAAAGAATAAAGAACACATTATCCAAAAACGACAAAACAGAGAAAATTAAAAAATGTCTTATTTTCTACCACTAACGAAACGATGACGACGACCCCGACAATACGGGGAATTTCCCATTACCATTATAATACTATAAAACCTTATTATATTAATTTTTTAACATTCTACTAAAAAGAGTGTGTTTTTTTTCTTAAGACCTTTTTTAATTTTATGTGAATATATTAAAGAAAGTCAAAACGAAAAGCCCACTTAAAACAATAAGCCCACTTAAAGTTTCTGGAAGGTAAATGAGACAAGGGCAAAAACGAAAATTATTGGTAAAGCAAGGTCCTTTATCAAATAAAAGTAATATTATATTTAAAAATTAAAATAAAACAGAGCATAAAGTCACTCTTTTTGTCATTTCCTTTCTCGTCTCTGTCTCTTCGTCGTCATTAGCTTAAGCATCATCATTCACCAAACAACTCCACCCAAGAGAAAAAAACTGTTTTTTTTTTTTGTAGATTCTCATGGACATTGTTTTTCGAGGTCTTTAACTCGCTATCCTTAACTCACCAACTCGACTGAGTCATAGTTTTTTAACCTAACTCGTTTCCATGGCTAATAACAACAACCCAAATGATAACCTCTCCGATCAAGCTCCTTCCGACGATTTCTTCGAGCAGATCCTCGGGATTTCTAACTTCTCTGCGTCTTCGGGTTCTGGGCTTTCTGGACTAGCCGGAGGATTAAGCGGCGTCGGTCCACCGCCGATGATGCTTCAGCTGGGTTCCGGCGACGAGGGGAATCATAATCATATGGGAGCCATTGGAGGAGGTGGACCTTTGGGGTTTCATAATCAGATGTTTCCGTTGGGATTAAGCCTCGATCAAGGGAAAGGACATGGCTTTCTTAAACCCGAAGGTGTTCATGGAAGTGGGAAACGTTTCCAAGATGATGTTGTTGATAATCGATGTTCCTCCATGAAACCTGTAAGCTTCTTGAAATCTTCTTTTTTTTTGTTTTGTGTTTGTGGGTTTCAAGAAAAAAAAAAGTGAAATCTAATCTTTAGGGTTTCAAAAAGGTAACGTTTTGACAAGAAAAAAAAAAAAACAGTTATGAAAGTTAGAATTTTGCCAAGTTATAAGGTCTAATTTGATCCTTACCGAGAGTTTTTGGCTTAGCTTGGTGAAATTTGAGTGATCTTGGTTTGTTTTATAAGAACCCCAACTTGAAGATTTTGATGTTTCTTCATAACACTGTTTAACTTTACAGGCAACAGCCAATTAGAATAAATAAGTGTTTAGGGGTCTAAATTGTAGAGTATCCGAAAATCTGCTTGTTTGTTTCTTTTCTGTTGTGGATATTTTCGTCAAGTTGAACTGAAATTGCTGCTCTAATGGAGACTGTTATAGCGAAGTGGTTTTTAAGCTTTTTCTGAACCTTATTGCTTCATTGTTTTGTGTGTTTGTTGAAAGGTTTTCCATGGGCAGCCAATGTCACAGCCAGCTCCACCAATGCCGCATCAACAATCTTCAATCCGACCTAGAGTTAGGGCTAGGCGAGGTCAGGCCACCGATCCACATAGCATCGCTGAGCGGGTAAAATGTTTGATAAACTTTATTATCTTCTCAAATATGGAGACCTAACCTGAATATATTTGCTTTGCAATAGCTGCGTAGGGAAAGAATAGCAGAGCGGATCAGGGCGTTGCAGGAACTTGTACCTACTGTGAACAAGGTCAGTAACTTTTGTCTGGAGCCTCAGCTGTTTTAATTTTTTCTAGGTTTGATTCTCATGTCGCCGAGAGAGCTCAAAGCTACTCAGAAAACTGGAATTCTCAATGATAGAAAAGCTTTGTGATTGGCGTATAGAAACTGCGATATTCACAAACTTTGGAATCGTGTATAATGAAGATTTCTGTTTCTTTTGCTTTTCGTTTGCAGACTGATAGGGCTGTTATGATCGATGAGATTGTCGATTATGTAAAGTTTCTCAGGCTCCAAGTTAAGGTATATAACCAGTCATTTTTCAATTTTAATTCTCTGGTTCGTATTGATACCTCTCTAATCTATTCATAAGGTAAGAGATTTTGAAAATGTTTATCTTTTAAAGTTTGAAGAGAGATTATTTAATATCCCCAGAAGGATTTGGTGGTATAAATCTTTGGTCCCCACCGCCACCTACTCTCTTCAACCAAAATTCCAATCCGAATAAAAGATTATAATTTTTTAATCTGGTAATAGAGAGTAATCAAAGAGCACATGATTTTGTGTTTTTTTGGCATTAGTCTCTTTCACTTTTTGCTTGCTTCCAGTTCCTCCTGTGGAGAATCATCACATATTAGGACTATGGTAATAAAGCTAATGAGAACATAGAAGAATATCATGCAAATGATGGGCTTTGAGAATACTTTTCCTTCATAAGCTAAATCTCTGGTCAACTATGGCAGGTTTTGAGCATGAGCCGTCTTGGTGGAGCCGGTGCTGTTGCTCCACTAGTCACTGATATGCCATTGTCTTCATCAATTGAGGTTAGACTAAAGAGAGAGACTTGATTAAAAGGGAGAAAATTAACAGAACATTGGCAATGGGTTTATTCAAAGAGAGACTTGGGTAAAAAGGAGAGGACTTTGGTAATGGGTTGTTTTTGTCGTTGACTCTGGTTTTAAAACCTTTCTTCAGGATGAGACACAAGCCGTGTGGGAGAAATGGTCAAACGATGGGACCGAGCGGCAAGTGGCTAAGCTGATGGAAGAAAACGTTGGAGCAGCGATGCAGCTTTTGCAATCAAAGGCTCTTTGCATAATGCCAGTCTCATTGGCAATGGCGATTTACCATTCTCAGCCACCAGACACGTCTTCTTCAATCGTCAAACCAGAGATGAATCCTCCACCGTAGATCTTGCATCCAACGGTCCTCAGCTTTTTTTGCTCTTTTTCCCACTACTACCACTTTTGTGACTGATGAAAGGTAAAAAAAAAGACGTTGGAGATGGAATCAAAATTCTAAGTAGGATTTGTGCAGTAAGAAGTAAAAAAAATGGGATTTATCAAAAGAAGAAAAAGGCTCTCACCTGTTTGGCTAATAATTTTATCATTTTTATGGAAGTAGTTTTTTTTTTTTTTGGCTTAAAGACTTTTAGTGGGAGTTTGAAAAAGAAAGGTCTTGAGGGTAGTAGACTAGTTCTAGTAGTAGTGTTTGTAATGAAAGGTGTGGGATCGAGATCATGTTGAATCATGTAAAAATATGATTTTACTTTTTCCTCTTTTATTGTTTTGCACTAATTTGGATCAAATAAGTTGGAGCTGAAGAGATCATTTACTAGTGATTAAAATGATACAGTTAGTGAGCCCATTATAGCTATTTGGGCATATAAAAGTAAGCCACTAAGCCCGAAGATACTTTGATTTCTTTTAAAATGGTTATTGAAATATTCCATTTAAAAAAGACAAACTTCATCCTTTAAGAGCAAGACTGGGTCTTTTATTACTCATCTCCATCGCCTGTAACTCTGTTTTGTGGAATAGCCAAGACAGCAGATTCAATAATTGATAGATCTAATCAGTACATGAGCGTTGGTCTTGGACTTCATTATCAGCTCTGCGTTTGGTCGGTCGTTATAATTAACCTGCCATCCAAATTTTGAAACTAGTTTGAGGAAAGTTAAACCATATAACTGAATGTTAAAGCAAAGTGGAACCTGAGCTTTTACCCGCCATTTAGCAACATCCGGCGGTTTACCTGTAATTCGCAAAGGAAAAACGGATCAAACAAAACCTGGATTCTCTAAGGTCACCGCAAGTCCTTAACAAGAATTTGTGCATACCGGTTGAGATATGTCGGGTTTCAACACGTTGCATCGCTGTATCGAGATTGACATCGATGAACCTTTGAAATGAAAATGGAAGACATTAAATGGTGAAACCGATAAGAAAATAACACTTTTGATTAGTTTTTTACCACTTCTCATCAAACATATCCGAGATGTCTTTCCAAGATCCGTCTTCTAACAGCACATAGTTTCCTTCTACTATTACCACTTTATGCCTGAAAAAAAGAGGACACAAGGTAACTGATTGTCTCCGGTATAGGCAAACGAATCCATTTCATGATACTAGAAACCTGCTGACTACTTACTGGAGGCTAACAAAGATATCTTCTTCAACCGGATCCCCAACTCCATGATCGAATGACGGCACATAAACTGAACCCTGGACAGCTTGAAAACTAATCAGAGTCTAATGTAAGTGCCGAGATTCTAAGGTCAACAAAGATCTTGTAACTATCTCTATCTCTTTACCTCGTTTCTCAGCTTCTTTAAACAGTTAAGCAATAGTGCAGGATCAAAAGTCCATGGAGCTGGTTCAATGGATAGAAGCGTCAAACCAATTTTGAAATCTTATGTAAAAGATAACTCTTAACAGATCTCACCTCCTCTTCTCGCATGGGCTTCTTTGGGATCCTACAGAAAAAGAAAAAAAAACAAAAGTCTGTTTAAAAATAAAAGAGCGAGAGAGAAATATAACTCTTCAAAATAAAATTAAGCTGAACCTCCATTGCATCGAGTTGCGAACGATACAAATGGAACCCATCCATGGGAAGTACTATAGCGACATCTGGCGGCAAAACCTCAGCATCAAAAGAAGAAGCTTTCTGAGGCCATAGCCTATTTACACGACGTACAACTTCATTTGCTAATGTGCTTTTCCCGGCACCAGGAGGACCAGCCAAACCGACCAAACGTCTACACGAGCCAACACACAGTTAATAAGAACTATCTAAAATAACAATTGGAACAACATTTATAGAGTGTTAGCAAACTTACTTAACATTGGGGCTAAACATTGCTGCTGATGTAGGGACAAGACGTTCCGCCAACTTATCATATATCTCATCCATACAGCTTCCAAGGAGAAAAAAAGAAGAAGTGTGTCTCAATTCATTGTTAAGCAAAAACACATGTGCAGTTAACAGGAAACAATAGATACGGTCATTCATGAGCAATGACTGATCTAGAATCTGCCCGGATCAGTATAATCATCATAGAAAAGAGCAACTTATACAATGACCAGAAACCTGCAAGATACTGAAATGCCTATGAGATTGAGGAGCAACAGACTAAATCATACATCAATAGCAGTCTAGAAGAAATCAGCTGATCTAGGGTTTTACCTTCCATCAACGACAGCGACATCTCTCTTCTGACTGCAGGAAATCTGCAAGAAACGATTAATTCCAGTTGAAACACAAGATTAATCAAACCCCAAGAGAGTCAATTCGAATCTAAAATCGTGTTTACTCAAGAAAACCCACCAAATTACGAGGGGTTCTTCTATTTCGTATGCTCAATTGAACAGGAACAAGAGATTGGTCCCATAATTGAACTTTGACACCTCTGAAACGAGACGATTCTGCAATATAAATCGAAAAGGCAAATAAGTATTCCAATCCCGGAAATGGGGAGATTAGTATCGGGAGTAAGCTAAATCCTGGGAAATTGAGAAACGGAGAAGAAACCTGAAACAGAGGAGCATGAGTAACAGAATCTGGGTGCAGTGGAGAAAGAAGAAACCTCCATAGATGAACAGATTCAAAAACAAAAACTGAAATTCAGTGATATATAGTAGTAGCTGCAGGAGACAAAAGAAACTTGCAAACAAGAAATAAAATCACAACAGTTCCGAATCAAAAGTCCGGTTTTTTTGTTTTCTGGTTTTCCCCGAAAATCGAGCAAAGCGGTGCTCTGTTCTCGAGGACGAGGAGTATATTTTGCAGGATAAAAAAAATAATATACTATTTTATTTAAAGGACACGTGTCACTCTCCAAAAGACGTTCACACCTGACTCTCGACATCAATACGCCGTTGACCAATCCTTCTAGCTGTGCTAAAAACCTACTAATGGCCCAATGGGCCAGGATCTCAACATGTGAGGCCCATTATGAGACCCCGAGCCTTAAATTTCATTTCCCCGCTCAGCTAACGACTAACGTGATAGATAATGTGCTTGTGGTTGTGTTGGTTATAAATATACTAGTTTTTCATGCTGTGATGGTCCGCTAATTTGGATTAAGCCAGAATTTAAATTATAGTTACCTCTAAATTTTTCAGTCTTACTTTTCCAATCGATTTTCCCATGTTTTTGTTGTTACCATTAGTTTGTAATTCACTAGGAAATTAAAATAGATGGACAGTGATAAATATGATTTTTATATAATTATAGTTACAAAATGATCAAATGCTTACATGACGACACTTTACTATTGTACATATCCATCACAATCATAGATGCAACAAAAGGCAAAAAGGAACTAACTTGTAGAATCTAACGCAATCAAAACTTCTCTGTATGTGCATCAGATGTCAACATCGTTGGCTAAACCGCATTCTTATTTACATTATCTGGCTCTGGTGAAGTATAATGTGATATATAAATTTGGTAGAATTGTTAGGTTTTTTCTTTATTAAGTTGTTAAAATTGTTATATACTGATCCATAACTCTGATTAAATCTCCTCAAACTCGTTAAATGTTGTTTTAGAAAAGTGTGTTTCATAATTGTTTTTCGGATCGAAGATTATAACAAATCAATTTTTCTCCACCGTCGAAATTCGAAATCGTGAACCTAGCTTAAGTTTCTTCAACTCAAGATGTACGCTAAATACACCAACTGAACTACTGCAGCTGGGATAATGATCTTTATATTTGTATCACATAACTTCATGGAATGACATTTCCAATGGAATTATTGTTTTGTTAATTTTTTTTTTCATTTCACGTGTTTCGCTCAGTTTTGCATTTCACAATTTCTTCGTTTAACTATGTTTATCAATCACAACTTATCTTTTGTTGCGTATAACAAAAGGAAAATAATTCGTACTTTCAAGTTGATGGATTTCAATTATTCCATCTTTCACATGTCCATGTGAATTTTGCCCTAAAAATGGTTTGGTTCATAACTTCGTATCTGTACTTCAAGTTATTAGACTTCGTACGATATTAGTATCATCTATCTAACGTTCGAGGACTTCGAATCGCCAAATAATACTTTGAGAGTTATGAAATAATAGCTTGAATGTGGTAACTCGGTTCATTTTTCTAAGGGCTGGTTTATTAGATATAACACATAAATCTTGATCAGCCAAATAACCAATCTATAAACAAAATTATATGGGTTACAAATGATGGGAAAGAAGCAGAGAACATTCAAGTGACCCGAAATCAAACAGAAATCACAATTTTAATTAAACCTATTTATTTTTCAATTTTTAAACTGAAACTCGAAACTAAATTAAACCAAGTAAAATAGAACCAAGAAATTAAGATTTATATTCTAAAAATTATTAAAATTGTATAAACAAAAAAACAGTTAATATAATGTTATTTTTTTATTAAAATGATCGTAAAGCGAGATAATTCTCTGTTTTCTCTAAATTATAAAAATATATTTTTGGTCAGCTATGTCAAACGAGAAACCAAAAATATTGAGCCCTAACAGATAGACTATCATTGGATGATACAAACTACAAAGATAGAACACGTATATTGCCGAGAACATATTCCACATGAATAAGAGATTAGATATGGACCCAACTTGCTTTTCTTTCTCTTTTAGATTTTCTGAAATGTATTTCCATTTTTATTTATTCCAATACTAAAAAAATTATCAAATACTAATATCCAAAGAAATTATGCGTAGTATATGCGGAGAAATGGAAAAGCACTGGTAAGCTGTTTAATATTCCAAGAAGGCAAGAAGAAGATAGGCCACGTATCTCTCACATATTGAAAGAATTTTTACACGTTTATTCATCTTTGAATTCGATGCTTTTCATGCATGAAAATTAAACCTTTTTTCCTTGTTCACTAGTATATATTTCAAGATCCTTGTGGTATAAAGTAAATTGGCTCCATGGAAATTCGAAGGGCCGCTTGATATATGTGAGGGTCACACATGAATGTTGATTTAGCCAATTATGTTTTTTTTGGGGGGGGGGGGGGGG